>CM060473.1:2534957-2649957 GCA_030544235.1 Lepturacanthus savala | reverse complement strand
GTTTTTATTTTAAATATAAAATGACTTATAGGCTTTAATGGGTTAAGAAAAGCAGCAAATCATCACAATCAAGAAGCTGGAAAAGATGAATTTTTGGCTTTATTGTTGAAAGAAGATGTCTATTATCAAAAAAAAGCTTTTTATTTTAAGCATAAAATGACATTTATCAACTTAACTCCTCAGAAAATAAACGAACTAGTTGCCGAGGCTGTGGTATGTTGGCACCTTCAAAATAAAAGCCCGGTTTGACATTTTCACTGTGAAAAGTAACCTAATAAAAACCAGGAGAGCAGCAGGATGTTCTTTATGCTTTAAAAGGGTTTGATGCTTTAATATGTGGCCAGCAGAGGGCAGGAAGACGCTGATTTACAGCAGAACACTGAGGGGAAACCTCTTCACTCCCAGAGAACTCGGCTTGTAACGGAGCCAAGGGGCCGGTCAAAGGTCGCAGAGGTCACTTCATTAAGAGAGAAGAATATTTAACGATGAAAAGCTGCCAAAACATTAATCACTGTGGTGTTTCTGGTCTAATTTAACCATAAAAAACACATAAAAAGTGTAATAATGCATACATTATCACCTCTAGTTGGGTTATATTTCTTTAAATCAACGCTTCTATTTGTTATTTATATTTATTAAGTTATAAAAAAACACAATTTCTAACAGATTTATCACAGAATACTTTAAAGTTAGCAAGAATATTTGTTTATTAAATTAATTTATTTATATAGAATTCAAAAAACGGTTGATTAAAAGGGGAAAAATCTCAAATTTACATTAAAAAAATGAGAAAAATTATTAAAATTACAATTAAAACAGTTCAATTCAGATCCAGGTTCTTGATTTTAAGCCTTTTTTTATGGTCTAATCGAAATACACTTGACTTTTTGAGTGTTTAGTAAAGGGATGAATGATTTTGGGAAAGAAATTGGATTTTTCCAGCAGATATTTTGTGATTTCATCGAGTTTCATCGACGAACATCACAGAAACCACGTTCTGGATCGAATTAATCTCATTTTACAGCGATAAAAACTTCAGATTTAACCAGGAAAACTTTAATAAAACCAATAAAAGCAGTATGTGCATTAATGCTGCTACTCACAGGGAACATCTTGAAGACCTGCAGCCGATAGAAGGTCCAGCCTTTCTTTGCTTTGTAGATGGGAAGAGGGAAGTGAACGTTCCTGGCGTACTGAGAGAAGAGCAGCACCAAGAAGATGGTCCTGAAGAAACAGGAAATACCAGATGATGCAGCATTTTATGACACTTTATTTGACCTTTTGACCCTTGAACCTTCACTGTTGTTTGTATATTTACACTACCGTTCAAAAGGGTTGGGGTCACCGAGACAATTTAGTGTTTTTCCATGAAAAGTCACACTTTGTTAAACGAATAGAAAACACAGTCAAGACGTTGATAAGATTAGAAATAATGATTTGGATTTGAAATAATTAAAATAAGGTCAGTTTTTTTAGCTTCTCTAAGCAGATAAACTGTGTTTTTTTAATAATTTGTGTCTCACTGGTAAAATATTCCATTATTTTGTAGATATTGTACCAAAAATTGTGCTAAAATTGTACATGGATGTTGAAGTTTACAACTAATATTTGTATTCTAAGTCATTAAAATGGTCCGTTAGACATATTTGTGATTTTTACAGTAAATAATATAACTTTTTTCTACTGATTTTTGGTCCATTGGTCCAAAATTGGAGTCACACAGACAATTTAGTGTTTTTCAATGAAAAGTCACACTTTTATTTACCACCATGAGATGTAAAATAAATAGAAAATGTTATTATTTATTGTTAAATGTTGTAACCGGAAAAGTAAAGATCATTTTTAAAATATATAATCCACATAGAATATAAAAATAGTTGATAAGATGTGTTTTTAATTTTTTAAAAACCTTTTTAAGAGACTTAAATTATTAAAAAAAATAAGAGACCACTGAAAAATGTCATTTTTTTTACTGATTTTACTACTTCTAGGTTTGTGTTTGGGCAAAAATGACAACATTTACCCTAAATTCTAAATATAAATATCATCATTTAGAGGATTTATTTGCAGAAAATGACAAATGGAGCTCAAACAATGCAAAGAAACAAGATCAAATTCATTTTAAAACAACATAATATTAATGTTTTCATGTTTATATCAGTCAAACAAAGGTCAGAGTCTTTGAAAATGACTGAAAATCTACTAAAACTTATAGAAAATTACTTGAAATCTATGGAAATTTACAGAAAATTACAATCCTCAGTTCATTCTTTTCTAAAATAGTCTTTTTTTGTTTCAAATGAAGTCTTTTTACTGAACATTTACTGAAACTTATTAATGAAAATCAACTCTAAGTTACTGAAACTTTATTAATAATCTCCTGAAACTTGCTGTAAATTCCCGTAAATCTCCTGATTCCAGTTTTCATGTGTATTTTCATGCTCTCCACAGTCTTTATCATTGTTCTTGGTGACTTTATTCCATCCTGGTTCCTCTTTAAGCAGAATGAGGTGTTGGAATTCAACAGAAATGGCTGGAATACATGTAAAGATGCTGATTTCAGAATAAAACGCAGTGATTTTCCTTCTTCTGGGTGTCGACGTTTAAATTTCAGCAATGTCTAGTTCTTCTTCAGTTTCCCGCCTACGTCTGACTAACGACCCCGGAGGCTTTGAATTCAATCAATTATCTTTACCGCCTCAGAAAGAGCAAATCACTGGTAATTACCAGCACAAATCCCCACGTCCCTGCGGAGCCGGGAGGGAAGAGGCCCTGCAGCCACGGTGTAAACAGCCGTGACACAGCAGGAACTGATGTTTCATCCCAGTGTCACAGCTTCCCCAATGAGTCGGCTGCTGGATCCTAATAGTCTTTATGACGCACTATGTTCTTTGCACAAAGGGGAAAAAAAGACGTCCTGAGACAATAATATTAGCAGACGTCTATTTTTGTAACAGGATGAGATCTAGAAAGCAGCTTTCTGCTGTTCGTTTGGCAGAAAAACACCTAAAAAAAGCAGTTTTCAGTGAATGTCAGGAATGGAAACCATTATTTTATCTTCATTTTTACAGTTAGGTGTGAAAAGGGGGCTTTTATTTTGAAGGACACAATTTATGAGGTCACATGACCAGGATATCCCTATTGCTCATGGACAATTGACTGTTTTTTTGTGTGTGTTATTTATATTATATACAAATGTATATTTCTTTTATATATAACATGATTAATATACATTTTCATATGTTTGTATGTTTATTGTTTATCTACTGGATGTGAACTGGACTGTCTGTATTTAAATTGTTAATAAAGCTTTAAAAAAAGCATTGTCTCACAACTGAACGTTGTCTTTTATTCAGAATTTTGGAAAATTTTCATCAAATAACACATTTAACTCACTATCGAGGGTGTTTACTTTAGTTAAATTTTGATGTTTTATGTTTTTTTTCCTAATATTTCTTGTCATATTGATAAAATATGCAAACATTAAAAATTCCAAGTGCATACAACCTAACCTAAATCTATATTTACAACTTTTTATTGCATTTTTTTTTAATATATCTATTATTTAGGTCAATTTAAGTAAAAAAAAAAACATGTCTAAGTAATATTTAATGCAAAAGAGGGTAAATGCTGTGATGCAGACTTTCCCTATAGAGTAAAGATGAGAACTCCTTGTCTTTCATTAGTTGTGCATAGAAAAACTACAGTCCTGCATCTGAATGTGCAAAATATGGCTAAATTGCAGGTTGAGGACTCACAGCATAGCGATGCCCCAGTGTTTTCCAGCTCTCTCTCCTGCAGCCTGGAACCCAGAGAGGCCGATGAGGGCGACCGTGGGTGTGATGGTTAGAGGTCCGATGTATTTCAGCAGAATCCCGGGTAGACCCAACGCCCCGATACACACCTCCACCATAGAAGACACTATGATGGCTCCTTGGATCTGATAAGACACAATATGAGATGGAGAAAAAGGGTCAATGAGGAACTCCTGACTAACCAGGTCTAGATCATGGGGTTCTGCTTAGCTCTAGAGCTCTAGTCCTAGAAAAGACCCAGACATCAGGCTTCATCCATGCTGATATACAGACGGGGGTTAATTAACCAGAGAAACTTGGTTGGAGCAACTTTACACTTTATTTAAGTCCATTACTGCAGAAAAGCTGGATGTCTAAGTTGTTAACTAGTACTGGATTCATGAACATTGATATCTGTCTTTTTTGGGTCGTTGGGTAGTTAACTGATTATTTTTGTACCATTTACAGTGAATCCAGAAAGTATTCACAGCGCTTCACTTTATCCACATGTTGTTATGTTACAGCCTTATTCTGAAATGGATTCAATTCTAAATTCTACACACAACACCCCATAATGACAACATGAAACAAGTAGAATCCATTTCAGAATAAGGCTGTAACATAACAACATGTGGATAAAGTGAAGCGCTGTGAATAGAGTTAAAATTTCATGAATATTCTTTAATCCAAGTTGGCTCCAGCAATATGACGTCACAATATGCAAATTAGATGAGGGAATTTAATCCCTACATAAACTTTGGGTCGTCCTTAATATTTCTCTAATTTACAGAAAGTCTCTATCTCTTATCACTTTTAAGTTACAGCCTTTTGAAATTAAGTTTTAGGAAACAAACCTCTGGCGCCTAAAGGGTTAAACCCTCTATTACATTTATTCTATTACAATTTTGTCCTAATTTTGTCCCAGAATGCACTAGGATATTCTGGTTTGTCCTGGAGATTCAAAGGATTTTCATAATTCCATGTAAAAAGGAGTAAAAACAGGATTTCCTGCTCATATGATGAGATTATTGTTTCATCCTTCAAAGTAAAAGCCTTGATTTTTACATCTAAACAGTAAGACCACTTTATCCACATGTTGTTATGTTACAGCCTTATTCTGAAATGGATTCAATTCTAAATTCTACACACAACACCCCATAATGACAACATGAAACAAGTAGAATCCATTTCAGAATAAGGCTGTAACATAACAACATGTGGATAAAGTGAAGCGCTGTGAATACTTTCTGGATTCACTGTAAATGTCCCATATTCTACACTTTCCTGTGTTTTATTGTGAAGTTTTTAACCAGATTTGAAGCAGCAAAGATCATCTCAGTATAGTTTTCCACTTCTTTTCTCAAGCTTCTTCCTCCTCCTCTTTAAATGGCTGTTGGTGGTGACTGTATAGTAGTGACATCACAACTTCACAGAAGTCATGACTGCTTGTTTTAAGGTTTCTGAATACAGGCTGTGTATGTTTCTCTGTGGATTGAGTGTTTTTTAAACATGGGACAGTATTAATACACTCTCTGCTGTCATATATACAGTCAATATATATATAGATGGATTCATTGGAATTAAACTGATTAAATTACAATAAAAATGTAAGAATGTGATCTAAAACTTTTAACTGTAGTATATATATACTACATGGATTAATGAAATACAGTGTAAATTGGTATGTTAAATATAACTAAACCCATTTTACCTGAAACTCGTGCAAAAAAGTGGCACAAGCCAATGTTTTAAGATTTATAGGGTCTAATTAATTATATTTTATCAGATAAATCGATCAGAAACAGTCATTATTAATCATAAATATACATGGAACAGGCAGATTTGGGATTGTGTTATTGTCCCAAGTGATTTATCAAAAAGTGGAATAATTTACTGATAAATTTACTATATTTCCAAGATGTTGTGACCTGTTTGTTCCTAAACTACATAGTAAAAGCCTAAAAGAGGACACGGCTTATTCTGAGTGTTGACAGAGGTAACGGTGTTAGTTCTCCTGTCATTATCTGTCTTTATGTTCCTGCTCTCAGCTCCTCCATGGTCAATCCAACAATCTGATTGGCTCTGATTGAGTTTGGTTTCGTCCACGCGTCACAGAAACAAACATCAGTCAAGAGGCTGACGCAAACAGCAAAAGGTTAATGCAAATTAGCAGAAAACTAGACTCTGCAGCCACATGTACAACACCGGGTATGTTCTAATGCTTAGAAAATCATCATTTACTCAAATATAGTTGAAAAATGAGATATGCAAGCCTCATTTTAACACCATATCATGCTAAAAATACTTTAGATTCAGCTTTTTTCTTTCTCTAAATGTTAATTTTCTGGTTATTTAACCCATTTAAGCCCAGATTTGACTTTCTTGCATATAATTATATCAGTTGAATCACTAACAATCATGATATGCATCTATTTTTCCCCATTTTACATCATACTATTAACAGGTTTTTACCTTTAACCCATTTAAAACCACATTATTTTTACAATTTCATGCATATAGTCAGTTACGTCACTAACAATCATGTTATGCATCCATTTATTTCCCATTTTCTTTGCAGAAAATATCATTTTAATGGCGGTTTCTTTTTGAGGGATTATTATTATATTGTGTGTTCATGTTATTTTCTTGTTATTTAACCCATTTAAACCCAGATTTGATTTTCATGCATATAATTAGATCAGTTGAGTCTCTATCAATCATGTTATTTCCCCATTTTCTACTCTTTTCTTTGCAGAAAACAGCATTTTAATGACTATTATAGTTGCTGTTTGCACTAATTTGCCCATTAATTCTGGAGGGTTTTCTTCGTCTTCTCAGGAGGAAGTTGATGAAATGGAAATTATTTTTTTGCTTAAAACATAAAAAAGTTGTCTACTATCATGTCAGAAAAAAGATGCATGAGTAACATTTATTTTTCTTTAATTTTAAGCATAAAATAACAATCAGACTCAATTATATGTGATTTTTGATAATAAAAGTCAAATTGTGTATGACGTCATATGAAAGGAAGCACATGGAAACTTATTTTTTGGCTTAAAACATAAAAAGATGCCTAGAAAAGCTGTAGGAGTGACATTTAAATGTTTTATTTTAAATATAAAATGACTTAAAGGCTTTAATGGGTTAAGAAAAGCAGCAAATCATCACAATCAAGAAGCTGGAAAAGATGAATTTTTGGCTTTATTGTTAAAAGAAGATGTCTATTATAAAAAAAAAAGCTTTTTATTTTAAGCATAAAATGATATTTATCGACTTAACGCCTCAGAAAATAAACAAACTAGTTGCCGAGGCTGTGGTATGTTGGCACCTTCAAAATAAAAGCCCGGTTTGCCGATGAGTTTTTGGCTTTATTGTTGAAAGAAGAAGATAATTGCTTAGTTGTTTCAGCTCCAAATAATAAGAGTTAAAAAATATATATATATTTTTTTTATTGATACTTGAATAAAACAGGGTCAGGGTTGAAAATAATAATAATCTAAATAAAATGACTTAAATAGGTTAAAAGTCCATTTGTAACATGTTTTTCCCACAAAAATCATGTGTTTTTAAGTTGTTTTTTTTATTTTAGGAGAGTTAAACCATCTGGTACCAAGTTATTACATCACAGTTTTATCACTGACCCTCTATCAGTGTTTTAGAGCCACGTTTTATCGGTTTAACTCAACTTTCGGACTCGTTTTGCTTATTCTCGTCTCACCTCTCGTATCCTGGGATGCCAAATGTGCTCCGTGTGGAGGAGCTCTGTGCTGTTCAATGCTGGAACCAGAGCTAATGGGGGAAAAAAAGAGTTAATTTGAGCATAATATGAATTATATTTAGAGTGAAATCAACCAGATGATCCTAACTTGAGGGTTTGATTCTGATCAGATGGGTCTGTATTTAAAATGAGAGATAGAAGAGTTCAGAGGGTTTACCTGTGCTGTTACACTTCCATTTATCCAGCGACAGAATGGCTCTGGCTGGTGCAAGGAAGGCAAAAGCGCTGGCCTGGAACAAAGGCAGCCTGGACATGAGGAAAAAACAGTGAACTGATCAAACAGAAGGCGAGTAGTGTCCAAAAAAACATGATGATCCTGGGTTCGTCTGGAGGAGACGCTCCGAATCTGCCACGACACGATGGGAAGATTAGTTTTAATACAAAAATGAAAAGGTAGCAAGAGACAGAGAGATTAACTTCCTGTTATATAAAAGAAAAGCAGCCGCCTGCGTCATCATGACTCGGCTTTTATTAAAACACTGCGATTATATCCATAGAAACGGGTGATGGCTCGTGCTAAATGCTATCTTATTGATGTGTGACGGGACTGAGACTTGCTACGTATGTAAATAGTGAAAGAAATAAACTGATTTAACACGTCAGAGAAAGACGAAGCACCTGGAGGCAGCGGGAGAAGTGAGAGAAGAAGAAGAAAAAAACAGAGGGGAAGGAATTAGTGAGGGCAGGTTAATGTGAGGTGAAGCATAAAGATGTTTTAGAGAACAGAAAACAAATCAACTACGTCAAACAGGCCGTTTATTATAACATGCAGGTGGAAGCAGGAACTTCCCTTTAGTTGCTAAAATCATGTCAGTGACAGATACTAAAAGGATCACGTGACGTGTGGTGTCGCGGCCTTGGAAAATCCGGTCGCTTTTCAAAATAAAACATAATTTTCGAAAAAATAAAATACCCCCCCGCGTGGCCCGGGGGTTAGAGATCACTGATCTATGAGATATTTTCAATAAAAATCAATTATTTAAAAAAAACACACACACACTTAAACCAGGCAAATTAGGTGGAGACACAAAGATGCTGATGTTTCACTAACGTAAAGTAATGAGTGAGTAAAGTAATGTGACAGTTTCTGCAGGTTTTACTCTTCTCCATCTTCTGTCCGACGAGACAAAAGGAAAATGAATGGAAGCATTTTTTGCGCAAAGTGATTTTGCATGAAGAAAAACAAAAAAAAAGTAGTAAAATATCAGCATTTATTGTTCCTGTAATGCCTTAAGGGGCGTTCACACCGGACACAAATTACATGTTAAGTCAATGGGAAGACGCAAATTCGCAGGATGACGTACGGCGACAACCAATCAGCGTTGAGATTCCCTCATCGTCCCCATGACAACGAGGAATTCGCTTATCGCCAGGCTTTTTACTTTTCAACGGACTTGGAAGCCGCGTCGTCCAGGCGGAGCTCCGGTAGGAAGCGTAGAAACCAGCCGAGCTCCGTGCACCTCCAGGCGGGATCATTACCCGGAAACGAGGGCGGAGCTTCGGACTTTCTGTACGACGCAGTGACGGTAGTGATGTCACACATGGACGATGAGAGAAAAAGCAAAACAGGCGGTTTTGCTTTCAGTTGCGTCCGGTGTGAACAACCCTTTACATTGTGTTACAGACAGGAGGAGGTACCTGCACCCCAGGGTGGTCTGCAGCAGCGTAGTGATGCCCACGCAGAAGAAGATGGTCCCGATCAGCTGACTGGTGGCCCACTGGTCGAAGCCCACACACATGGCCTCGGCCAGGAGGAACGGCACCGCGATGGTTCCACTGAAACAGGTCAAGTAGTGCTACAAAGACCAGAATCACACGGTCACATTTACATGTATTCCAGTCATTTCTGTTGAATTCCAACACCTCATTCTGCTTAAAGAGGAACCAGCAGATGCTGGAGGTTAGAGATGCTGATTTCAGGATTTTTACACCTAAATCTATTGAAACAAAGCTACTTCAGTTCTTGCACCAGGATGGAATAAAGTCACCAAGATCAATGGTAAAGACTGTGGAGAGCATGAAAACTGGGATTAAAAATGAGGATTATTGCAGCAAATATTGATTCCTGAACTCTTCTTAAGTGTAAACATTAGTTTTATGTTGTTTTAAAATGAATTTAATCTTGTTTCTTTGCATTGTTTGAGCTCCATTTGTCATTTTCTGCAAATAAATGCTCTAAATGAAGATATTTCTACATACCTATAAGTAGTAAAAGTACTTGTACTCGTATTTGAGTCACTTTAAACTACTGAAATCAGGAAAGAGAGGTGTTAATGCAAAAGGACACAAATATTAACATCTGAGAATCATAATACGATATTTTATTAGGAATTTGTGGGAAATGTCACTAGTTTATACACTAAATGTCCTTATTTTTGAAAGAAAATCATTGTTTTTTTCAATAAAGATACCTTTAAACTAATCATAAACACACTCTATACATTAATAATGTGGTAAATGACTATTCTAGCTGTAAATGTCTGGTTTTTGCTGCATCAATATCTATATAATATCTGAAACAGGTCAAGTAGTGCTAGAAAGACAAGAATCACAAGGTCAGTGTGTGTGTAGATTTTAAATTTACCTACAAATCACTGCTTTTATTCTGAAATCAGCATCTCTACATGTATTCCAGCCATTTCTGGTGAATTCCAACCTCATTCTGCTTAAAGAGGAACCAGGATGGAATAAAATCACCAAGAACAATGATAAAGACTGTGGAGAACATGAAAATACACATGAAAACTGGAGATTTACAGTCATTTACAGCAAGTTTCAGTAGATTATTAATAAAGTTTCAGTCATTTTTAGTACGTTTCATTAGATTTTTAGTAATTTTCAATAACTTTCAGTAGATTTTCATTAAATTTCAGTAAATATTCAGTAATGCAATTAATTTTCAGTAATTCTAAAAGACTTTTAAGTAATTTTCTCTAAGTTTCCATAGATTTCAAGTATATTGTCAGTAATCTTCTGTAAGATTTAGTAGATTTTCAGTAATTTCTACACCTCATTCTGCTTAAAGAGGAACCAGGAGTGGAATAAAATCACCCTTCAAAATAAAGGTTATTGTACTAAATATTGATATCTGAACTCTTCTTAAGTGTAAACATTATTTTTATGTTGTTTTAAATGAATTTCATCTTGTTTTTTTGCATTATTTGAGCTCCATTTGTCATTTTCTGTAAATAACTGCTCTAAATGATGATATTTTTATTTGGAATTCAGGAGAAATGTTGTCAGTAGTTTATAGAATCAAACTAAAATGTTCCTTTTACCCAAACACAGACTTAGAAGTAGTAAAATCAGAGAAAATCAATAACTTTGCATTGGTCTCTCCTTTTTTTCCCACAGCTGTATTTTATTTGCTGAAATCCTCTTGAAATCTGCATCAAATTAACCACATTTTAACCACAAAAGCTTTGAAATGATCAGATTTGACCAGGATCACAACATAAGAGTCAAATAGAAGTTAATTTATATGATTCCGTGCATATGTTCTTATATATTTTTGAATCCCTGTGGTTGTGAACCCCTTTAGAGCCTCTCAGCAGTGATATGATAGAGAGGATGACATAATGTCTGACCAAAAGTCCACAAACAGTGAGCACATAAACCCAATGAACCACTGCTGGGAGCAAAATCTGATTTTTTCCTTTTGCCCCTATTTGCGTAACGCGTGCCGAGGACGGTCAGACGATAAATTCTGCACCGAGATGACAAGTTCAACCTCAGTGAAGGACGGGACACGCCCAGGATGACGCATCAAATCAGTAGCCGCGTGGCTTTCACTGCATATTTAGAGACAAGTGCAGTTTAAACACAGCTGTGACTGATGATATATGCTGCATGTAGATTTACCTGCAGGCCTAAAAACACACACAGGTACCAGGGTGGGGTGTCCTCCAGGGTGTAGATCATGTCCATCCTCCTGGCGTCTATACTGTCGGTGCTGTCCAGAGTCTCCGACATAGAGCTCTACAGATAATAGATAGTGTCAGAACATAAGGGTCAGTGGCAAATCCTGTTTAAGTTAAAAATTTTAAATACAGATTTAAGAAGCTTCCATCAGGTCTCAGGTGTTTTTTTGCCATTTAAAAAGTCTTTTGTGCAATAAAATTGAGCTTAAAAATACTGGAAAGTTAGTTTCTGTATCAAGTTTGAAAGCTGATTTCACAAAATAAACTGAAATGTTTGTATTTGGGTCAGTGACAAATAATGTTTGACAAGAATTTACATTTTGTTGGTTTCATGTTATTTAAGGGAGTTAAACTCAGTTTGTTCCCGTGGTCACATCAGTGATCTGGTTTCTCTCAAAGAGCCAATTATAAAGATCATATATATGTATCTATGTATTATTATTATATATATTATTATATTAGATAATTGTCTCTCCACTCATAATAGTGCTGGTGACAATTTGCTAAGATTTTTAAACAGAATTTAAAAATATTCTGATTTAGAAATAATGTTGTATTGTTGTTAGTGTCTAATTATTCTAAATAAAAATCATCACAGATATCTAGAGACTCATACAAGAAAATGCTGATAACTACTATTAAATATTTGATTTATTTAATGGACTTTTCAAAGACTGGAATCTCTATCTGCATTAAGTAAATTTTATTTTTTTTCCCCAACATTTTACCATGTCTAACTTATATTTCACGTTTCTTCCCGTGGCCACATCAGTGTTCTGGTTTCTCTCAAAGGCCCAATTATAAACATCATATATATGTATCTATTATTATTATGTATTATTATTATATTAGATAATTGTCTCTCCACTCATAATAGTGCTGGTGACAATTTGCTAAGATTTTTAAACAGAATTTAAAAATATTCTGATGCAGAAATAATGTTATATTGTTGTTAGCGTCTAATTAATATAAATGAAAATCATCACAGATATCTAGAGACTCATACAAGAATATGCTGATAACCACAATTAAATATTTGATTTATTTAATGGACTTTTAAAAAGATTGGAATCTGGGTTAAGTAAACTTTATTTTTTTTCCCAACATTTCACCATGTCTAACTTATATTTCATAGAATAGAGCAGGGGATTCATTTGTTCCCGTGGACACATCAGTGTTCTGGTTTCCCTCAAAGGCCCAATTATAAAGATCATATATATGCATCTATTATTATTATATATATTATTATATTAGATAATTGTCTCTCCACTCATAATAGTGCTGGTGACAATTTGCTAAGATTTGTAAACAGAATTTAAAATATTCAGATTTAGAAATAATGTTGTATTGTTGTTAGTGTCTAATTATTAAAATGCTGCAGCCTCATACAAGAATACACTGATAACTACTATTAATGGACTTTCCATAGATTCTATGGTTTTGTGTTGCTATGTTAAATATTAAAGAATAGAAAAAACCAGAAAGTAATGAAAGATGAACTTCAACAAAGGAAAATAAGGAAAAACAGAAACTTTCCTGTTTTTAAACAACCTTCATGGCCGAAGAAAATGAGGTGGCGGCCCAGATTTGGCCCCCGGGCCTCGGGTTGGACACATATGGTCTATTACATAGTGTTTCCATTACTTTATCTTCATTTTTCTAAAAAGATGTGATATAAAATCTATGTTTTTACAGTTAGGCATGAAAAGGGGGCTTTTATTTTGAAGGACATTGACTTACATAGCATGAAACTATCCTCAGACTATGTTCACAACTTTTTATTATAATTATTTGGGCCATTTTAAGTAAAATGTCCATTTGTAATCATGATTTTGTGTGATTTTGACATAAAATATCTATAGATGAATGAAAAAGAACAGATTTTAAATATTTAATCCACCTAGAATTACATCACATGGCTGTTTTGTCTCTGACTCTCTCACATTTGTATAAATGGTAAAAGTTATGTGAATTCATACTGAGGTACAGTACAATAATCACATTGGATCCATTACTTTTTGCTCTATTAAACGTCAGAAGTGAAACAGAAGTGAGAGTGGAAACTTTCTGAGTGAGTAAGACTCACATGACTCAGTGTCAGAAATGGAAAATGCACAGTCACAGTGATGAGGGGGAATAAAACAGCATAGAGGGGGTAACGTCACATTTCAACAGCACTTTCATTTAAACAACTAACAACTAAAATTCCTACTACACATCATAATAAGCAGCAAGTTTAAAAGAAATGCAGTTAAGCTCCTCCTAAGGGAAAATGGATTAAAGGAAACATTTCAATATTTATAGATTTTTCTTAAAAAGCCGCAGTCAGTGACTCAAATCTAATAAACTTTGTCTAATGCTGAAGGAATTCTGAAGGTAGAAATATCAACAGTATCTAGAGAAATGTTGACCCTCTATTACATAGTGTTGTCATATGGTTACTTTAGCTAAAAAGGGGGGCTTTTATTTTGAAGGACATACAATTTATGAGGTCACATGACCAGGATATCCTGTTTGACATGTGAGCATCTTTGTTTCACAACCAAAGGTTTTATTTTCTTTTCACCAAATAAAAAATTAACTCACTATCTGGAGTATGTAATCTTAAATTTTTTTAATTTTTATTCATTTTTTTCTAAATTTTTATTTTTTTTTCCTACTATGCTAAAATAGATTACTTTATCTTTATTTTGGTAAAAAGCTGTGATATAAAATCTATGTTTTTACAGTTATGTGTAAAAAGGGCGCTTTTATTTTGAAGGACATACAACTTATGAGGTCACATGACCAGGATATCCTGTTTGACATGTGAGCATCATTGCATCAAGCATGTCTTTTATTCAGAATTTTCATCAAATAATAAATAATGAACTCAATTTCTTGAGTAACTAAACTTCATAATTATAATTTTTTTAATTAATTTAATTTTATAAGTTTTTCTAATATGATAAAATAGGTTTCCATATAGCGACAATATGCAAATATGTAAAATTCCTGGTGTATACAAGCCCCATTGACTTACATAGCTTATTTCTTAAATATATATATTATTTAGACCATTTTAACCAATAAAAACATTTAAAAAATTATATTTTTTTATCATATCCAAGTAATATTTATTTAAATAAAGGGTTAAAGGGACTTTCCTGCAACTTTCTGTACTTTACGCACATTTTTACAAGATTTTTTAATTTTATTTTCATTTTAAGTAATAAAAAAGACAAAAAACCTCACAAAATCATTATTTTTGTACAAAAATGAACTAAAAAATTAAACTTAAAAAAAGAAGATTTCTGATTTTTTTCTCTTTTTATACAAAACAAATAAAGCTTTTGAGATTCTGTTTGTTATTTAACTTAATAAATAAACCAACTTTACCTTTATTTAATTACCAGTGCAGAAAAACAACAATTATAATGTTAGATTATATATGAGCAGCAAGATAAATGAGTAGCAAACACAGATTTAATGTTCATTTACCTTCTCGGCTCCTTGATGATCTTTAGTATAAATGGCCATTAACTCAGTGTTTTCAGTGTCCTGGTCTCCACTGGCCCCATTCACTCCATTCACCACCACCTAAAACACACACACACACACACACACCACACACACACTGAACAGCTGTTTCCTATGCAAATGTTTACCCTTCAAACTAATTTCTGCCACCAAGGATGTGTCCAAGTGTGTGTGTGGTAAACAAGTGTGTGCTTTTCCTGTTTATGTCGTCAATGTAATCAACAAAAACTAAACACACACATAAAAAACATCTAATTAAAGATGATATTTCTGAATGTTTCCATGACGGAAGGACAGAAATAAAGAGACTGAATTACACAACATAAAAAAACAGTGATTATTCTGAGTAAAGTCTTTTATCCGCGTAGAATTTGAAGCTTGTAACTCATTTCCTTCCCTTTGTGTTGTATTGAAAAGCTCCAGATAAATGACACAGAGAAGCTTTGTGATTCTTCTACCACATGGATCAAGTTTATCTCCGAGTCTAAAAGAAACCAGCTGAGTTTTATCTCAGTACAGATAAACTATATGTTTACAGCGATGATAAATGTCATTTTGCCTATGATATTAGATTAGATATACACATTTAAGAAGCTGGAATTTGAATATTTTTGCTATATCTCCTTGTAAAATGTGGTATAAAATGGAAGAATTAACCCTTTATTGCATGAAATAGTATTTAAACATAGTAAAACATGCTTTATTACTTAAAATGGCCTAAATAATATATGTAGTAAGTGATAAAGTCTCAGGATAGTTTCATTCTATGTAAATATCCTGGTCATGTGACCTCATAAATTGTAGTTCCTTCAAAATAAAAGCTACCTTTTCATAGATATTACTTAAGAGAGTTAATAGAGAGTTAAGTTCTATATAAAACAGTGCTGCTGCTTCTGTTTGTGTGTAAAAAGAGCTGCTCAGCTGATTTCCTGTTGTGCTGGTTATGAATGGACTGAGGAGAATTGTTGTTTTGTCATTTTCCCTATTTGAGCTGCACAAAGCACTGGACCGGAGCCACAAGGAAGTTACCAAACAAAGGAAGTGGATGGAACAAGAAGCAGCAGCATGAACCAAAAAAAGACTGTGTGTGTGTGTGTGTGTGTGTGTGTGTGTGTGTGTGTGTGCTGCTCAAACAATTCCATTCCAGTTCAAAAGTAAAGTCTGAGTGTGTGAAGGAGACAATTCACAGGAGGAGGACAGTAATTAGAAGGTTGTGTAACCAAACCATGTCTGTGTGATTTTTCCATTCATCTCTTGTGTTTGGACCCGTTTTAGATTTTAAAAGCATCATTTTTTTATTTGCATCTGTTTTTTTTGACTTTGTCAGGAACCCCTAGTTCAACAAAATAAAAGAAGTGTTTTTACTAAATTATAAAACGTTCTGGTTGAAATTATGACCTTTGTGTTGTTATAAAATAAGACTATAAAGCAATAATTACAATAATTAAATCATAAGTGAACTGACTTGTTCTGATCTTCATTTAGAGTTTGTGCTGTTTTTTTTAGTTTTTTTTATAGAAGTAAATAAATATGGGTTGAAACTGACCTGAAACACCATAGATGTTATTATATATAATAATATTAAAATATAGGAAAAATAAAACTATTTATTCAACAGATCACAACAACCTTTTATTTATATATAAACACACACACACACCTATATACACACACACACACACACACCTATATACACACACACATATATATATATACCTATATACACACACACACACACACACACACACACACACAGACACACACACACACACACACACACACACACACACACAGACACACACACACACACACACACACACACACACACACACACACACACACACACACACACACACACACACACACACACACACACACACACACACACACACACACACACACACACACACACACACACACACACACACACACACACAGAGAGACACACACACAGAGACACACACACACAGAGAGACACACACACAGAGAGACACACACAGAGAGACACACACACAGAGAGACACACACACACAGAGACACACACACACAGAGACACACACACACAGAGACACACACACACAGAGAGACACACACACACAGAGAGACACACACAGAGAGACACACACACAGAGAGACACACACACAGAGAGACACACACACAGACACACACACACACACACACGATTCTATTGAGGTCCATTTTATCCGTTTTTAATATTGAAATCAAGGGGTAAACTGATAAAAATGAGATATTTACACCAAAAATAATAAAATATATTTTCATGGTTGAGGAAACTGTTAATAGATTTAAGACATGGGTCAAAACTAAAAGAAAAGGGTTAAATCTTTGATTTTATTGTGTTTTCAGCTACTAAAAACAGCTGCAGCAGCTAAATCAAACTCTGGCTGGAAATGATTTAATATAAAACAGAGACAATTAAGAAAATTGTATAGTTTAGGGAACTTTTAACGACCGTAATTCTTTGCAAACCAATATTTTGATGGTTAATGAATCAACTAAGAGACTATAAACTAATTAATTGGTAGATAATGGTTTTAAGTGGATTTTACAGCTGATTTAAAACCCGTGGGGATGGAAACAGCCGACTAACACCAGAGGAAGGTTCTTCCTGCTCCAATAAAACCAATAAATCCAGACTCATGTACCAGGATGGGGTAGATATCCGCTCCGTGTTTGTTCTCCTCTTCATATTTTCCTCCCTCGCTGCTGCCGTCCATCGACTTGGAGGTGGTGTTCTTTCCGACGCCCATTCTACCGTCCTCCTCCTCCTCGTACTCTGTCGCTCCTTTGTCTCTCTCTGGTGTAAACGCTGCAGATAAGTCCGTCAGCCCAATCACATCGTCCAGAGCTGCCTTATCTGCTTGAAGAAAAAGAAAAAAAAGGAGATAAATACAGAGATTAATGTGGTTTATAAACATAACTTTAATGATTGTCAGGTTCAAACAACCTAAAACATGTAAAAACACACAAAGAGGAGAAAACACAGGGTTGCAGCCTCCAACCTGCTCTAACCATATCTCTGCCAGAGCCCTCTTTATTTCCTTAGGGTGCTCCTTGGTTATATATTGTTGCTGCTTCTTCTAAGGGTAAGGGGAAAAGGTCATAGGTCATACAAGGTTTCCCTTCCTCTAGTAGGCAAACCTGGTCCTAAAGGCCACTGTGGCTGCAGGTTTTGGTTCCAAATACGCTCACACACATATGTACTGAAGCTCCAATACATTCCAATTATGAGTTTTCCAACTAAATGTAAAAATAAAACATTATAGATATTCACCTACAGCCTAGAATGCTGGTATTTCACATTAAACCTACCCGAAGCCCAATGCCTCTATATTATTTTCAGACGTAAAACAAGTGTTGCCACATCTAGGAACGGCAGCAGGTTGGATATTTATATCTTTTGGTTCTTGTTTCCTTCTCTGGATCAATAGATAAATCACCACTTACTCATTGAATTAATTATTCAGCCATTTGAATCAGTTTTGAATCAGGCACAGGCAAAAGAACGAGATGATGCGTTTACTGGACGTCGGAACTCGGAGTTCTGAACAACATAACATCAGAACTGAGCGCTTTGCATCTTAAAAACTGGGATTTCATTAAATACGGAATAAAAGAGAAATTATATTAATGGACTGAAAGGAAAACCCCAACGTTTGTACTTGTATAGATGCTGGATTTCAGTGCTTCTCTGACTTTAAACTTCCGATTTACGAGGACACCTGAACGCACCACGTTGCAGATCAGTTTCTCCTTTATTTAACCCATGGGTGTCCAATCCTGGTCCTGGAGGGCCGGTGTGGGTGCAGGTTCCAACCAAGCAGTTACACACCTGATTCTACTAATGAAGGTCCTTAGCAGGGCTCCTGATTAGTAGAACAAAAACCTGCACCCACACCGGCCCTCCAGGACCAGGATTGGACACCTGTTGATTTACGTAGGGATTGATGTCCCCCGTTCTATCTGCACCAATGGTTCCAACCAAGCAGCAACACACCTGGTTCTAAGGACTCTAGTGTTTGATTAGTAGAATCAGGTGTGTTCCTGCTTGGTTGGAACAAAAACCTGCACCCAGTGGACCTCCAGGACCAGGGCTGCCCACCCTGGTCCCTACTAATCACTCCCCCAGGTGAGGGATGGTGTTACAACAAATTTACGACTTCCTTATCAACACGACAGGAACCAGGTAAATCAATTTAACAGGTGAAGGAAAGTTCACATCTGGGTCAAGTCACCTAGAAGATAACTCTGCAGAACAAGACACACACACTAACTTATAGGTCATGCTATGCATTATAAAGGATAAAAGAGTGTGAATGAGTAAATATGGGATAATTTATACACACATCATTGGTTTTGTTGGTCCCGTTTAATCTGGACCAAACAATTAGACAAACTGCAACCAATCAGGTAGAAAAAGAAAAGAATTATGATGGTTAAAACTGTCTTATGGGCGACACGGTGGTGCAGGGGTTAGCGCTGTTGCCTCACAGCAAGAAGGTCACAGGTTCAAGACCTCCTTGGTCCTGGGTCTGGGACCTTTCTGTGTGGAGTTTGCATGTTCTCCCCGTGTCTGGTGGGTTTTCACCAGGTACTCCAGCTTCCTCCCACAGTCCAAATACATGCTGAGGTTAATTGGAGACTCTAAATTGCCTCTCGCTGTAATGCGCTGGGATTGGCTCCAGCAGACCATGTGACCCTAATGAGGAATAAGCAGGTATAGAAGATGAGATGTCTGTTTTATATTAAAGCTTTTAAAGTCAGAGTTTGCTGTGTTGGTTGTTTTAGTAGCTGAAGCTGATTTTAACCTTCATCTTGTGTCAGTTTGCTTCCATCCATTATATTAACGGGTCTTAAATGCTGTAAAATACACTTAAAACCATTATTTATTTCCAATTAGTTTAGGTTACCTCATTAGGCTTCATTAACCATGAAAATAGTGGTTTTAATATTCGTTTTTATCAGTTTACTCCTTGATTTCAATTATAAAAAATGATAAAATGATGTGATGTGACTATTTCTGAGGATTAGAACACATCTCTGGAATAAATTTATCCATTTTTCATTTTAATATCATCATATATAATGACGTCTACAGTGTTACGGGTCAATTTCGACCCATATTTATAGATAGAACTTTGATAAAAACACCAAATGACGTCAGTTTTATCTCTAATTATTGATTTATAGTCGTATTTTTTACAACATAAAGGTGATAATTTCAACCATAATTTAGTAAAAACACTTTATTTTGTTGGATTAGGAATACCTTGATGCAAATAAAAAAAAATTAAGTGGTTTATTTATGCAAACTCTAACACAAGAGGAAGGTTAAAGCATCAGTTTAGGCTCTAATTGATTAACCAATAATCAATATATTCTTCTTTTAATCGTCTTGTGGATATGAAGAGATGGAAAACACAGGAAATACCATGTAAAATGGACTCATGACAGGAAGGAGGTAAAAGATGATGGAAAAAAAAAGGTAAATGCGTCAAATCAACGTCTGTTTGTTCACAATATTCCAACCACATCCAGACTTTTACCTCATACATTGAAAAAGGGCATAAGAAATAACTAAAAAGCCACAATAATGGAGAGCTACCAAGAAAAAATGAACCAGAATGGTCTGATCTGTCAGAATAATAAATATTCTGTACAAAAACCAGCCACACAGGGACAGAAATGTGTTCTGAGCATCAGTAAGAATCATTAATTTCAGATAAACTGGAAGGATATTGACAGGAAATAGTCATTATTGCAGAATATGGCTCATAAAACGGTTTAATCTGGAGTCTCATGACCCATAGTTCACTGTAGTACACACAGGAATACTGGACATTAGTTCTATTGTAGATTTTCTGGGTGAAAAGTTAGTGTTGCAGCAACAGATTTAGCTAAGACTGAAAGCTACTCAATAATCTGATAGAACGAAGACGTAATATACAGTAGTTGTAGAAAAGGCTTTACAGCTGCTGCTGTTTGTCCAGTCAAAGCTGCTTCATTCCCAAAAACCTCATTTCATTTGTTAGAAAAGAAGTTACAGCTACTGAACCACAGCATTTACATGGTTCTGGTTCTGCAAATACAGCTGAATAATAATAACTGGCATCCACATGTGTTAGAACCACTCTGCTAATTTATAGGTGTACGAGTCATGATTATTAAAAAAAAACAGCCAAAACCAAAAAACAGGATTTTTGATTTACATCTGGTTTCTTATGCATAAAAACAGTGATTTTACCACTGATTTAAAACAAACAAACATAATAAATAAGCCTCTATTGCATAGTGTTGTCATATGGCAACAATTACTTAATGAGGAGGCTTTTATTTTGAAGGACATACAGTTTATAAGGTCACATGACCAGGATATCCCTATTGCTCATAGACATTTGAGCATCATTGTCTCACAAAGGTTGTCTTTTATGCAGAATTTAGATTTTTTTTTTACCAAATTAAAAGTTTAACTCACTATCTGGAGTAAATAAACCACATTCATTATTATTAGTATTGTTTATTTTTTCTAATATGTCAAAAATAAATGTGTTGCCATGTCAACAATATGCAAATATGTAAATTCCCATTCTATACAACCTAATGGAGTCCCATTGACTTACATAGCATATATATTTTATAATATATATATATTATTTAGGCCATTTTAAGTAACAACAAGTAACATTTATAGTAATATTTCATGCATTAGAAGGTTAATGTGGATTTTCATGACTATTTCTGTGCCACTCCATGATTTCTATATGCATGCCACTGTATGTTGGGTACAATTAAATTAAATTAAATGTTAATTGAACGCTAACAGATGCTTTTGTACCCAGTATAACTATATCTTGCCCTTTATTTTTTGGTAAATCGTTAGATTTTGGGCCCCAGCCCCCCCTCAGATGGCCTCTCCCACCCAGCCAGTCTCCCTGTATGATGTTGGGATAGGTGAAATACCTAGTTGACACATCCCATCACTCCTGTCCAGCTGGGCGGCTGGGAGCATCTGTATGGGAGGGTCGAGAGAAAGGGAAAGGAGGTGGGAGAAGAAAGGAAAGAAGAAGAAGAAGAGGGGAGAGGCAGAAAAGAGGCAGAAGGGATGGGTCACAGATAAGGAGGAGGAGGAGGGAGGTGAGACATCAGTTAATTTGACACACAACATTAATCACAAGCAAAAGTTATTAGTGTGACCGCTGCTCGTTTTCTACGTCATGATTCTCAGGGTGAAATATCGCATTAGAAAAGCAGCGAGAGTGGGCTGCAATGACGTCTTCCAGCCACAAGGGGGAGCTGGACATGCTACAGACATTAGAGCAGAAGAGTCGACTTCATAAAGAAAGAGTTGCCTTAAAGATGAGTTTATAGAATAGATGAGTCCTTCAGCGTGTAGTTAGAAGCTAATTTTTACATCCTTCATTAACATGCAGTTCCTATCTGAGACATGCTAACCCATTTAAAACCAGAATGAACCCATGAACAAAAAAAAACGGTTTATCCCATGTACAGAATTATATTTTCCTGCTAAATATTGAGGGTTCTTTACAGCGTTTTTAGTCGAGTTTCACACCCAGAACTCTAAAGAAATGTGGCACCTTATTCAACGAAGTTAAATATAGAACATATCATGGATGTATTATAAACCTGGATAGGGTACCGCCTCAGTAGCATCCCCAGTGGCCACTCATGGTACTGCAACAATAATCACATGCGACAATAGTAAAAAAGAGTAAAACTGTTGACAGGACACCCCCAGCTATAACCCTGTTAATTACTGATCTTTGTATTATAGATTTTTAAATTATGGACGTTTTATCCAACAAAAACCTTTCCAACGACCAGAAAATCTCTGGAAAACTCAATTTCCCGTCACATAACGTAGGAATAAACCCTGAAGTCAGGATATTTTTCGGCGAGCGACTTCCATTGAAATGAATGGCGGCCATTTTTCAGTCCAGTATCCAGTTCTATAATACATCCATGAATAAAAGATTCAATTTAAAGGGCAATATGGCCTTATTTCATCAGAGTCCAGTTTCCCCATGATAAACTCAGTTTCATCTCCATTAGCAACAGGTACCACTCCTGTAATTCTTGCTGGATGAGGATTCTCAGTGAGGCATGTTTTTTTTCAGGGGGGTGCCACCTGCATACCTGGACTACACATAATAAAACATGTTCATACATACACATAGATGTTTTTTTACTGTCACTTTGGGTGTGTTCAGTTTCTGCTGCAGCACACGAATCAGCCGTCTTAGTCATGTGAGGGTTTAACAGAGTCAGACACAAAATGTCAAAATGTCAGAATATAAAACCTGTTGATAGCACGTGTTGTTAATTTTTAAAACCTCGTCCTATGACAGAGCATCTCAGCAGCCTCCGGACGACTGAATCTCCACATGAAGAGTCTCGACGGCCTCAGACGACCTTTCCCTTCCACTGTCGCCCGAGAGACAGAAAACCCTCTCCTCATCCCTTTGTTTCCTGTCTGCTGGTATTACGGCCGGCAGAGAATCCATCCTCTCACGCTGAAAACCTCAGACAACCGGGGAGAAAACAACAGCCACCAGGAAGTGGAGCGACAGAAGACAGAACTGGATTATGCAACGACGGAACGTCTGCACTTCCATAAACACAAAAATAGCTTTTATATACTGTGAAAAGTGGATGTAAATGATTGTGATGGGTGCGAGGGAGCATCAGAGGAGGAGGAGAGCAGAGCGAGGAGGAACAAAGACAAACTGAGGTGGTAATTTTAACCTCAGTGTTGCCGCCTGGATCTATAACCATGGTAACCTGATCGCTGCATCCTGTGCAGGCTTGTGTGGTTGTCGTGTGGGAGACGACTTCACACCAGATGTGTGTTGGCGGTTTCTGCTCTTAGGCCAAAGTTGTGGGCAATCGTAGCCGGCTAGCGTGGCTACATGTGTGTGTTCATGGCCGCCAGATGTTGTTGGTCCAGTCACATCATCTGGACGATCTACAGTGATGTTTTAGGGTCAGTGACAAAACGGTCATGTGATGCAACCCTAAAAAGTTGGTGCCAGATAGTTTAACTCTCTTAGAATGATTTAAAAAAAAATATTAAAATTATTATTTTTTGGTTACACCATTTGACATTGTGTCCCAAAAATAAATACGTAAAAAAATTGTTAAAAAAAATTATTTTTGTAAAAAAAAAATAATAATAATAATAAAAATATACTTTTATTAGTTTTTTAACTTTTTACTAAAAAAAGTAATAAATTAGTACATTTTAAAAGCTGGAAGCAATAAAAATATTTTTATTCTTGATTATTAATTTATAATAAAATGTAAAAAAAAAAAGAAATATTACTTTTAGGTTATACCATTTGACATTGTGTCCCAAAAATAAATAAATAAAATTTAAAGAATTTAAAAAAATATGATTTTTATAAAATAAATAAAAATAGACTTTTATTTTCATTTTTTTTTTACTTTTTCATCTTGCCAAACATAATTTGTGACTGACCCATTTACCTGGGTTAAAAAAATAATAATAATAAAAATAAATCTGTACATTTTAAAAGCTGGAAGCAATACAAATATTTTTATTCTTGATTATTAATTTATAATAAAATGTAAAAAAAAAAAGAAATATTACTTTTAGGTTATACCATTTGACATTGTGTCCCAAAAATAAATAAATAAAATTAAAAAAATTAAAAAAAATATTTTTATAAAATAAATAAAAATAGACTTTTATTTTCATTTTTTTTACTTTTTCATCTTGCCAAACATAATTTGTGACTGACCCATTTACCTGGGTTAAAAAAATAATAATAATAAAAATAAATCTGTACATTTTAAAAGCTGGAAGTAATACAAATATTTTTATTCTTGATTATTAATTTAAAATAAAATGTAAAAAATATTACTTTTAGGTTTTACCATTTGACATTGTGTCCCCAAAATAAATAAATAAAATAAATGAATACAATTAAACAAATACAAAAATGTGATTTTTGTAAAAATAAATAAAAAAATAAATAAAAATAGACTTTTTTTTTTTTTTTAAATTGTATCTTGCCCAACATTATTTGTGACTGACCCATTTACCTGGGTTAAAAAATAATAATAATAAAAATAAATCTGTACAAAATATTTCTTCTTGATTAATAATTTAAAATATAAGAATATTACTTTTAGGTTACACTATTTGACAGTGTGTCCCAAAAAAGTGTGATTTTTGTAAAAAAAAAAAAAAAAACATTTGCCACCGACTCATATTTACTACTTACAATAATTTAGGGATATTCATGGAGATTTCATACATTTGGGGATAATAAATATAAACTAATAAAAATGGGGTTTCTTCTCATTCATTATTAGTAATATCAAAATTTTTACTTATTTCATTAAAATTCAGACCAAATAGGAAAAGCACTGATGAAAATGGGTCAAAAACGACAAAAATGTGATGGAGTGTAACCTAAAAAACATAGCACCAGATAGTTTAACTCTCTTAAAAAAGGTTAAAATATATATAAAAACACATGGTAATATGGTTAATATTCTAAATTATTTTTGTGTTTACAAATTACACCCAAACACACAGCACAGGGCTTAGAGTGGCCTGGTTTAATCCATCGATATTAGACTGATAACAGCAAAAACAGATGTGTTTTAGTTTGGTGCCAACAAAAGAATGAACATGCCTCAGATCCACACTGTGCTTCACAGATGGTTCCCACACCTCTTCTAGACAAATCTGTCAGTATGTACTGGAATGAATACAATGAGGAACACCTCTAATAGCGTCTATTCATGTGGATCAGTTTGCCTATGCCAAGATCATGTGGCCTCATGCCAAGAAGGAAAAACCATTGAAATGTGAGTTTCAACAAAGACAATGCACCAGAAAACACCAGTAAACCAGCAGCATCTTGGTTCCAGACCAACAATATTAACATTCTGGAGAAGACAACCCAAGTCTCAGTTTGGATCAGTTTGCCTATATCTAAATACTTGAAGGTCATGTGGCCTCATGCCAAGAAGGAAAAACTGTTGAAACGTGAGGTTCAACAAAGACAATGACCCCAAACACACCAGTAAACCAGCAGGATCTTGGTTCCAGACCAACAAAATTAAAGTTCTGGAGTGGACGAACTTAATCCCCAGTTTGGATCAGTTTGCCTAAATCTAAATACTTGATGAGGTCATGTTGCCTTATGCCAAAGAGCAAATACACTCAAAATGTGAGTTTCAACAATTCAACGACCCTAAACACACCAGTAAACCAGCAGCATCTTGGTTCCAGACCAACAATATTAAAGTTCTGGAGTGGCCAACCCAATCCCCAGTTTGGATCAGTTTGCCTATATCTAAATACTTGATGAGGTCATGTTGCCTTATGCCAAAAAGGAAAAAACGTTGAAATGTGAGGTTCAACAAAGACAATGACCCCAAACACACCAGTAAACCAGCAGAATCTTGGTTCCAGACCAACAATATTAAAGTTCTGGAGTGGCCAACCCAATCCCCAGTTTGGATCAGTTTGCCTAAATCTAAATACTTGATGAGGTCATGTTGCCTTATGCCAAAGAGGAAATGCACTCAAAATGTGAGTTTCAAAAATTCAATGACCCCAAACACACCAGTAAACCAGCAGGATCTTGGTTCCAGACCAACAAAATTAAAGTTCTGGAGTGGCCAACCCAATCCCTGAACCTTAATCCCATTAAAAACGTGTGGACTGACATCAAAAATGCTGTTTCTGAGGGGAAAAAAAAACCAAGAAATTCAGATGAATTATGAGGCTGAAACACTTGTTCATAGACGTGAAGCATAAACATAAATATTACTTCAGTGATTCACAGGAATCCTGAAGATTTTTTCAGTTTATACAGTAAATACTTGAGTTTGTAAAGACAAATGCAGACGCTGCTATTTCACTGCTTTATTCCTGCTATTTTATTGAACAACTGTATACACACGAGTACCTGACTGTTTTAAAGACAAGAGTCTGAAAAAAACTGCTGCCGTGCACATGAATGAACAGACACGTGATTGTTGGAGACAGTAGGCCACACTTTATATGACAGGGACACGTGCAGGGCTCGGATTTCCCTGTTAGAGGCGGGGGAGGCTGTGAAATAGGCTGCAAGGTCATGTTTATGTTGGTCAGCTTCCTGCCACTGGAGAGGAGGTTATAATAGTTACACAAATACAAGGACAAGTGGAGTAATGAAGGGAAAATGTGAAATGAGTCGGTGCAGGGACAGAGGATGACCACATCTGCAGGTCATCATTTCAACTGGATAAATACAGCTGCTTTTCACTGAAGGTCAGATGAGGCCGGATGAATCACAGACTCGAACCATTGAACTTTTAAAAAAGAACAAAATCGACCTGGAGCTCGATTATAATTAATCAGAAATTATCAGCAGGAAACAAGGACCAACACAGATTCCTGGAGCTGGATGAGTTCATCAAATTGCATGATTTAATTGATCTAATCTAACAAAATTAATTGCAGAATTTCTGCACATTTTATTAGAAAGAAAAGTTAGATTATTAAGTTTATTTATTAGGGTCAATGACAAAACTGCCATGTGGTGTAACCCTAAAAAACAGATAGTTTAATTCTATTAAAAATTGTGATTTTTGCAATAAAAGAAATATACAAATTGACTTTTACACAACAAGAAACCAACATAAACATTAACCTGATAAATGCTTCATAAAATGATATAAAATAATAATTATAATAAATCTGTGCATTTTAAAAGCTGGAGGCAATAAAAATGGCTTATTTTTTCCATTCATCACACATGTTTTTAAGGTTTTTAAGATCTACTACAATACAGATGAACAAGTTCAAAGCCTTTTATAAATTGCTTAATTCTATAAATGATTTACTATTTGTATACAGCATGTTATGTCTGTCTCAGGTCAGTAAAATGACTCATGTACAATAAAAAAAATCAAAAGTAGTAAACAGAGACTGTCGGTTAATATTTCAACCATTTATGTCTGGTTGTTTTCTTTGGTCACTGAGATAAACTGATCATTTATGCATAAAAAGGTACAGTACAAATACACATTTAGTTTCTGTTCTTTTTAGTTTGACTTATTTCCCCCCTTTCTTACGGTTTTAATTTGTAATATAGCAGAGTCAGTGACAAAAACACTAAAAACTTGGTACCAGAAAGTTTAACGCCCTCAAAAACACATGCTATCAACTAGTTTTATATTGTAGGTGGATTATAGAAAAATAAAAAAATAATATTAACAAAAAATAAATAAATAAAATAGAAAAATAGTAAAAAAAAAAAAATTGTATATTTTTTAAAATGCATAAAATTGTGATTTTGTAAAAAAAAAAAAAAAAAAAAATTTAAAAATAAAAAAAATTAAATAAAGCTTAAAACTGTATTTTCTTTTTTTTTTTTTACTTTATCTTGCCATACATTATAATTGTATACAGTATATAGAGCATTGAAAATGAGCTAATAAGCAGGTATGAGCAGATAGAAGACAGGTCATATAAACTCCACCAGAGAACAAAGCCGACAAAATCAGTGTTAAGCTCCTAGGAAACATGAAGGCTTCATTAAAGAGGCTGAAAAGTTCAAACATGGCCGGACATTAGTCGTTGGAGCTGAAACTGTAACTCAAGTCCACCCTGATAATGTCACCCCTTTGTGAAAAGACCTTTAAAAAAGCAAAGAATTTGAGTTTAACTCCAAACAGAAATCATCAACTTCGTTGTAAAACCACCTGTTGAAGGCTGGTTACAGTGTAAAAATCACGTGATTTTCTATTCTGGGTCAAAGTAATGACCATTTCCCTGTTTCACTTTCTCCCACACGCTCAGAAATGCACAGTGGAATGTACTCGCTGTTGTAATTATTAACAAATACTCATTTTTCACAAGAAAACAAGCAAAGCTCTTATAAATACAGACATTAAAGACTGCACTTCCCAGTAAACGTTATAGGACTGTTGCTGTTCTGGTTTTAAACTGTTGTGTCAACAGAACAGTTCACTGGTTTGAATGGGTCATCAAACCTGGATTTTTGTGTGTTTTCTGTTGTTTAAAAAGAGCTAAAAGGGGGCTTTTATTTTGAAGGACGGGCAATTCATGAGGTCACATGACCAGGATATCCCTATTGCTTTAAGGTTGTGTTTTCTTCAGACCTTTGGGATATTTTTACCAAATCAAAAATTCATCTTACCATCTAAGGTGAACAACTTATGATCTAAACTGATGAAATATAATTATTAAGGCCCCGTACATCTTGCTATTTCAATGGTTAAGTTCATATCTCAGGGATAAATGATGATGCAAGGAGCCAAAACAAGGATCGATGTACCCAAACATTGATCGGAAGAAAATAAGACATCAAGGTCTTTGACATTTACAAACACAAGGGACACTTGCTCACTTATTAAAGATGGAAAATGAACACACAAGTGATCTATTAACTGCCTGTATTGACAAAAAAATAAAAACTTGTAACATGAACATAACATGACAAGACTGAACAAAACTGCTGAATAGACATGCTGAAATAAACGAATAAATGCATCATTTGCTGGATAGTCTGGACACATGCTACTCAAGGATGCATGAAATTAAATCTGGTGTGCCCCAAGGCTCAATCTTAGGCCTCATACATTTTAAAATTATAGGGTGGTAACAGGTAAATTGGGCCACATGTATATTTATGATTAATAATGATGGTTTCTGATCATAATGTGATAAAATATAATTATTTAGGCCCTGTAAATGTTGAAACATCTCAGTCTCATCAGGTAAAATGGGTTGCGTGCCATGCACATTTGTGGTTCAATCTAAATTTGAAGTATTGCCTCATTGCACCACAGAAACCATAAACTAATTAAATCATTTATTTTTAATTAAGCACAGGTATGTCACACCCTAAGTTTGCCCAAAAGGCTTGAAGATATAGAACAGTCCAACTGAGCTGCTACACATTTCAGTTTCCTTATTATAGAGGAAATTCAGGTGGTTTCTCCAGCCGTAATCCAGCATCAACAGTCATATTTCTCATTTAAATAAACCAAAGTAACAGGAAACTCAGCTTTTGGGATGTTCAGCCTTTAACTGCACGTCCATCCCATTCTCAGAAACACCCACACAACATGTTATCAGCAGAAAATGAATGGGCATTGAACATTAGATGAAAAAAAAACAAAGAAAACTAGACCTCTGCTGTAGCTGCACAGTTCTATTACAGGTTGTTCCAACATGGGCATTTTCCATCATATCCAGTGGGGATTTTTAATATTAAAAATATTAATCATTGGCTGAAGATAAATTCCTTTATATACTTGTCCTGACCTGAGTCCTGCTGTTAAAAAAATGGGACAACCCATTTCATTTGTTAGTGCAATGACTCACATGGGTTGGATAACTATCGGTTATAGTTTAATTTCAGCTGAAAACGTCTTGATATGTTTTTACTTGTTGCTTGCTATTCTCTTTATGCCAGTCTTTATTTGTGATATTCATATAATCCTCTATCTGCTCAAATGTCTTTATTCGTATATAAAAAGTGCCTCTTTATCAGCTCTTTGCAATAGAACGTCTGCTGTGGATGTATCATTCTGAACTCATCCCTTTGTGATTGTATAAATAAAAAGGAAAGGTTTCCACCACACTAGTCAAAATATCCAATTCTGAAATGTTGCCTTGACATCTTCCTCAGTCAAAACAGTGGTGTTTTGTCCAATAAAATCCAAAAGATTGGATATATTATGGTGAAAATAGTGAATAATTCCAGTTTTAGCCCATGAAGATGCCTTCAAATGCATCTTTTGTCTAATCAATGGTCAAAAACACTAGGATATTTAGTTTATTATCATATGTAATAAAGAAAATCCCAGTTTTTTCTATTACGCTGCAAAAGCACCTAGTTAGACCTGTAGCAGCGATGCAAATTGCGATTTCTCACATTCAAACATTATGACAGAGGAGGCTACACCACAACATAATATGCAAATAGTCTCCTTTCACAGTTAAAGTGCATGTAGTGGTGTAAATATGTGTTTGTTTTTTGCTATACAGCAACAATTACTGTACCTCAATTTTTCTAAAAAAGCTGCAAGATACAATCTATCCAAGTGTGAAAAGGGTGCTTTTATTTTGAAGGACATGCAATGTATGAGGTCACATGACCAGGATATCCCTATTGCTCATGGACTGCCCATGCTCTATGGTGAGTAAACTTTATCCATATTATTAATAATTATTATTAACAATATTTAATTATGTTTTTCTAATATGCTAAAATGTATATTTGTATCCATATGGCAACCATATGTAAATATGGAAAATTCCTAGTGTATTGGAATAAGTTGTAAATCACATCTTACATATCCAGAAACTATCCTGAGACTAGGTTTACAACTTTTTCTTAAATATATCCATTATTATCATCCGTTATACCACGTCCAAGTAGAATTTAAAACAAGGATAATTCATAAAATGTCAAAATAGTTGCAGATTATCTTCTGGCAATCAGTGAAAGCTTATTTAATCATTTCAGCTCCAAAGACTCGATATTTGAGAGATATTTCATCATATTTTCCACCCATCCAGAGCCAAAGACACCACCCACCCATACTGTAGAAGAAGTGTTGTGTTTCCAGTGAAATGCGACATAACAGGGGACAGAAGAGACAAAACAAAGTAAGAAGTATGAGGAGATAAGAGGAAGCTCTGCTGAGGAGTGATAGGATGACCACATCACTGGGCGAGGCTACACGGACACAACTGATAGCACAGATAAAGGAAATCAATTAATGGAGCTTCTCGACATTGTTGTGTTGGTTTTCATGTTAATCGATGTGGTCAAATATGATCGTTTCATTAAGACTCATCATAAAATCTGTAATAAAAAGATAGTCTACTGTTTATCACAGAATAATTTGGGTCAAAGGTACAAAGGACATTTATTTTGAAATGATAAATGTAGATTATATTAATTCTGGTCTCACCCATTCATTAAAAACACTAAAACACACTGAATCTAAGGTGAATATGATCAAATAATCATGTTTTTCAGGGACAACAAGTTAGAAATGGATATATTTGACCAGGAAAACAACATGAGGGTTAAAGAAAGAAAGAAAGTGAAGGGCAACCTGATAGCCGAGTGGTTAGGACACAGATCCCAGTTCAAATTACTCTCTTTTCACCTTTTCCTTGTCTCGCTTGATTTGCAATATAAAATAAAAGATTTAAGAAAAAAGGCCCCAAACAATCTTTGAAAAGAAATAAGAGGATTACCTTGTCTGGTTGTAGGTGACCAGTAAAGAGCTTTAACAGAACAGTTTCAGGTCTGAGAAGCAGCACAACACAAGCAATTAGCAGCATTTCCTCAGCAACCACAGAGTTTCACAGTGGGAAACACATATTTGTACTTGCAGCTGTAATTAGACTTGCAATGATTTATTATTAAATCAATCCACTAATTGTTCCGTCTTGTCAAAACGTCAGCCCAAGGCACGTTACTCAAATTATTCATTTATTTCTACCCCAATAAAATTTGTTTGGTTTGGAAAATTCCAGTAAATCAACGTTTCCCAGAACGACTTCCTCATCAAAATAATTATCATTAACGAAAGATCAATCAATCAATCGATAGAAAATTGACCTTAACTCTATTTAGGAAAATGGAATAAAGCAACTGCAGGGATTAAAGTCTTAAAGCACCAATATGGATGCATGAGGATTTATAACTTTAAATAATTAAAGGACAGAAATGGACCTAGACGTCTGATCTAACAATCAGTTTGCTGACGTTCCAATCATCAAATCTAATGATAAACTTGGTATTTCAATCATTTTATATTAGCGTATAACAAACCTACTTGTGACGCGTTTCAATAAATAAATAAATGCAATAAATCAGAACTTACCCGAAGAAAAGAAACTGACCTGAAGACGTTTACTGAGGAAGTTGATGCGGACTACAGGTTCACATGACTACGCTTCTTCATTGTGATCCAACAGGTTTTATCAGTAACAATGATAAGACGCTGCATTTAAGCAATGTTGTCCCTGGATGCGATGGGAGTGGTTTTACCTGTGGTCTGCACTCGATCAAATGGGATTAGATGGTTTTACATCAATGATCAAGGTACTACAGCAACACCTGGACGTTTTCAGCCGTTATTAGACTCATCTCTTTCTAGTTATTTCATTCGTTAAAGTTTTATGAAGCTTTAATCAGCGTTTTATGAAAATCTAAACTATAAATGTTGGTCTGTTCCTGTATTTTTGCATTTACTGATTGGTCTGAAGACCATTTAAGGGTCTATGAGGCAAGAACAAAAATGCCCCTGTATCTGATTGGATTTGTTTAATAAACTCAGGAAATGCATATTTAGCTAGATTCTGGCATAATATTAACCCTAAAACAGGCAGGGATGGAAATTAAATAAAAAAAAAATGATGTTATGTTATCACTCATCTCATCAAGTCCTAGGAAAAATATTTCCACATTAAAACAAATATTTATTCTCAATATTTTGGCTTTTAACCCGTTAAACTCCAGGTTCCCCTGAGATTGCTCCACTAATCATGTACAAATATAGTGAAGCTATACATCAAATTAAACAGGAGAAACTCCACTACAAGCACATATAAGTCATATTTACACACACCAAACACAACTCCAACACCAAGCTAATTAATTAACAAATATGAAAATCGGTGTACGATCATAAAGCCAACCCACTCGCCACATTTTGATGGCTAGCGCTCTGATACTTCATGTTACACAAACAAATGGCATCTCATATGAAAGCTGAGACTGTGACGAGTCCAACGGTACCATCAGTGTAGCTTTATGACAAAAACTCAGTAAACTAGCAGCCAGAAAACACTACAGTAAAAAGTCGCTTGTTTGAAGCGACGAACAAAAAATGTGTTTTTTTGTTGCTGTTTTGGGATAAAAATGTTTATTTGAGATCAATAAATGTTCGTTTAGTGTCGACCAACATCTCTGTGTTTATTCCAGTTATACCCTACTGACTATGGGGATGTCCTAAATCTAAAAAAGGACTGGAGGTCAAGGGGTTAATAAGTTTTATCTCCCAGGATATATATATATATATTAAGGTATTAATTACAAATAACACTTTTAAATGTGCTTTTATTCACACCCCCTAAAGAGTGTGCATCTCCTGGTGCACGTTGAATTATGTATGATACAAACTATTTATTCCATTATTTTGTAATTTACTTGAGTTATAACACCAAAAAAGGAGTGTGCATCACACTTAGAAACATTATGTATTTGCTATTTCAACATCCACAACAATACATAATTCAGTCTGACTGCCAGTAAACCAATAAATGACAACACAAAAATCTATTAAATGCTCAATGTCCAACTCATCACACTTAGCCAGATGCAAAATTAAAGTCTTCTCGATAAGAATGCCCCATAAAAACACGATCTTACTTAAAAGGCTTATATACATCACTTCACTGGAACTAGAAGGAATTAATCAGCTTTTGATGCTGCTACAGGTTGTGCAATAATCAGATGGTATGTGCATGTGGCCTTTGACTATTTAATCCCCATTTTACTGTGTTCCATGCACACAATATCAGCAAAACTGCAAATATAAAAAAAAAAAACAGTACCTTACCGTAATCTTACTGTCTTACCAACCCACACACACACCTTTACACACACATACAGTGTGTAACACAGCATTACCCAGCACAACTGTGTAATCTAAGTCACATGCTGTCTACAGCAAACAGAGCCAGGAATCCATTTCTGAGGCCCAGTTCACTTCACTTTGCCTTTGCCCAGTTCGGCCCGGCAGGCTGCCTGGTGACCCTGTGCTCTATATCCATTTACTGTAAGAAAAAGCCGCTAAGAGGAGTAAAAAGGCTGAGGGACATGGTTTCTGAGGCTCATGAGGCCATGACAGCCTGGACGACCCCCCCGGAGGATTCTGCATCTTCAACTCGCAGGCGCACTTTCGTTTCCTCGTTCGTGCTGCTCTTGTTTTCAGGACGTTAATGACCAGTTCTAAAGAATGTTCATCCAAAAGATGAAAATTGTGGCTTTTTCTGTCTGGGATTTTTTTTTTTACAATCAGGACTTCCTCTTTCACAATGACAGACACATTCAACCTGTGGTTTGTGGAGGATTGACCTCTGGTTGCAGGAAAGTGGGTGATGGAGCCTCAACAACCCAACCCACTCAACCAAATGCTTCAAATGTGCCACCATCCCCCCCTAAAAGGCATCCATTGAAAAATAAAAAGAGGTCTAAATGACTGTAGGACCACCTGAAAAGCCACCACTAATCCCTGCAGGACAAGGACCTCAGCAATTAACACCATTATCCTAGAAACCCTCCACTCTACCCAGCTCAACTTTCATCCTTTCAACCTATATCTAGCAGATTCAAAGTCAGCACCTGGAACCACAGCGTCCACATGATAACTGCTTAATAAACCTTAATAAAATGCTCACTTGTCACACCCAGAAATGAAATGTGCCTGTAAACAGAAAAGCTGGTGACCGGTTGCCAAGAAACTGCTTTGTCAAGATATATTTCATCCTTCTTTGTTCTGTTTGACAGCTCACAACAAGTGACAGATGATGATGGTCTGATGTGGATTATGTTGCTGTAGGATGAACTCCTGACTAACCAGGTCTAGATCATGGGGTTCTGCTTAGCTCTAGAGCTCTAGTCCTAGAAAAGACCCAGACATCAGGCTTCATCCATGCTGATATACAGACGGGGGTTAATTAACCAGAGAAACTTGGTTGGAGCAACTTTACACTTTATTTAAGTCCATTACTGCAGAAAAGCTGGATGTCTAAGTTGTTAACTAGTACTGGATTCATGAACATTGATATCTGTCTTTTTTGGGTCGTTGGGTAGTTAACTGATTATTTTTGTACCATTTACAGTGAATCCAGAAAGTATTCACAGCGCTTCACTTTATCCACATGTTGTTATGTTACAGCCTTATTCTGAAATGGATTCAATTCTAAATTCTACACACAACACCCCATAATGACAACATGAAACAAGTAGAATCCATTTCAGAATAAGGCTGTAACATAACAACATGTGGATAAAGTGAAGCGCTGTGAATAGAGTTAAAATTTCATGAATATTCTTTAATCCAAGTTGGCTCCAGCAATATGACGTCACAATATGCAAATTAGATGAGGGAATTTAATCCCTACATAAACTTTGGGTCGTCCTTAATATTTCTCTAATTTACAGAAAGTCTCTATCTCTTATCACTTTTAAGTTACAGCCTTTTGAAATTAAATTTTAGGAAAAAAACCTCTGGCGCCTAAAGGGTTAAACCCTCTATTACATTTATTCTATTACAATTTTGTCATAATTTTGTCCCAGAATGCACTAGGATATTCTGGTTTGTCCTGGAGATTCAAAGGATTTTCATAATTCCATGTAAAAAGGAGTAAAAACAGGATTTCCTGCTCATATGATGAGATTATTGTTTCATCCTTCAAAGTAAAAGCCTTGATTTTTACATCTAAACAGTAAGACCACTTTATCCACATGTTGTTATGTTACAGCCTTATTCTGAAATGGATTCAATTCTAAATTCTACACACAACACCCCATAATGACAACATGAAACAAGTAGAATCCATTTCAGAATAAGGCTGTAACATAACAACATGTGGATAAAGTGAAGCGCTGTGAATACTTTCTGGATTCACTGTAAATGTCCCATATTCTACACTTTCCTGTGTTTTATTGTGAATTTTTTAACCAGATTTGAAGCAGCAAAGATCATCTCAGTATAGTTTTCCACTTCTTTTCTCCAGCTTCTTCCTCCTCCTCTTTAAATGGCTGTTGGTGGTGACTGTATAGTAGTGACATCACAACTTCACGGAAGTCATGACTGCTTGTTTTAAGGTTTCTGAATACAGGCTGTGTATGTTTCTCTGTGGATTGAGTGTTTTTTTTAAACATGTATTAATACACTCTCTGCTGTCATATATACAGGCTGTCGAGTAAAGTTCTGTCATGAAGGGTTTTGTATGAATGTTGATTCATGATTTAGGAAACAATCACTTTATTTGACAGGCTGTCATGTAAATCGTTAACTGGGGCGGTGTCTCTACACGTTACCCAGGTAACACATAGCACCATTGCAAAGCAGCATTTATGCCGTTTTTGTACCTGATCAAGTCACATTTGAGTCAACGGGCTAGTTGTTTCATAAAATGTGTTTCATAAAATAATGTAATGTTTGCACTTTACAACTTGCATTGTAAAGTGACAGATTTGATGTAGATTACAGTACAATTATAACCTAAATTATAATTTAGGTTACATAAATATGGGTCAGCTGAATGGAGGCTAGGTTTGAGAAGAAAACACCAATGCTGCTTTGCAACTGTTGGACTTTTATTTTGACAGGCTGCGGTTTGTGACAGCTACTGGTTATTATTGAGTTATGAACTCACCTGTCAGGTAAAGGGTTACCAACAAGACTAAATACTTCCAATGAAAATACACTTCTATTGTCTCCAAAGAAAACATTCACACTTCTGTAGTTTCACAATCCAAACAATTCACCTTCGGTAAATAAAAGCTGCACATATCTCACTTGTATTGCCAGCAACAGGCAATAGTAAAAACATCCCACAGTGATCTGACCTTCCATTTATTCAGCCCTCAGGGTTTTCTAGGAAAAACAACTGAGGTCCTTGAACTTGACTGTTGGATTTCCAAACTTGTATTAGCATAATGTAGCATTAGCATTATATTCCTGCAGACACCAAAAACTGAATCATGCATTGATTTGCCATCATTTAATCTAAATATCCATACGTTTTTAGATATTCCTAATTTATTTAAACTGAATGATGGTTTTTCGTTATTCAAACCTAATTTCTGAGGATAGAGGATGTTTGATGATTCCTGTACAGGCTGTAAAACTCCCCTGAGGCAAATTTATCGTTTGCGATATTGGGCAATAAAACTAAAATTGATTTAACTTGACATGTGGTCACGCTGGTTATTGTCCAGGGCCTCGTAAGTAGGAAAAAATAAAAGGTCTGCACATTGTAGCTGCAGTTTATTAATATTGAGCACATGCAACCAGTAACATTTCAGCATGCAAAACCCAATTTATCACCGATATCAGTATATTATCATATTATTATCACAGTCACAAGAGCCAAACCCATGTGGAATCTCTTGGTTACCTTGTTCGGTAAAATTAACCTCAAGAATCATAGAGAATTGGTTGTTTTTAATGCAGGTAAACTGGATAATACAACAAAATAAAATCCTTTAAAGCTCAAATGATGGCTGTCATTGTGTTGGCTGATTTTATTATTGTAATTATTGCTTTATAGTCTTATAACTGGGTCAAAACGGATTGTTACCATCTACTCTACAGGTATTTGTGCTGTTTATTAATATAGACATACTATTGCTCTCTTCTATTATTCATATATGGGTTTTGGCACTTGTGACTGTATAGAAACATCCAATAAAAAGTTAGGAAGTAGTTTATTTCTCAGCACCAATACATTTTATAGAGCCAAAAAGAGCCCATTCATTTCCCTTTCCAATGGTGCCCCATTCGTAAATAACATACTTTTGTTTGAACAGAGCAGCTGAGCATGTCATGAAAAGCTGGCATTGATTTCATTCTGCTGTTAAATTGCTGAACTTTTTGTTCCAAGTGTTAACAGCATTGATGCAACAGGCTCTATAGCAGAGTCTATGATCTGTTGAAGGCGTTTGCATTCGATTTGTTGAGTCTGAGGAGGAACGTGCAGCTCGTGACATCGCTGCCGTTTGGCTCGTTATCAATAAACTGCATCTAAGGAGCTTAATCTCTATTTGTTGCATCATTTCATTGGTCAGGCTCCTATTTAAAGTTTAAGGGTCATGCAGAGCTACATCTAGGATCTAGTAATAAATGACTGTAATGCATTGATTTTTGCTGTAACGCAGTAATGTAAGACATTACAGGAAAAAAGGTAATATTTTACTCATTAAAAATGTGTTTTTAACCATTTAATTCTCTAAAAATCAAGATCAAGAGCAGAAAATGTTTCTCTTCCTTTTCCTGCAGAAAACGTCAGATATCACCTTCTCCAGGATGTGAAGAACATGTTTGTGTCTCCACCTAAAGAACTGTCCACTTCCTGAAATAGCAGCAGTAATTTAACTTTTACAGAGGAGCCATAGTAACATGAAGGATAAAAACAGACTAAATGAACCTTCTCCTGCTCTGAGATTCTTCAGCATCAAGAGGTTAGGAGACTTGTTCTTGAAGATATGAGAAATCACAAGATTACAAAGGTATAGAGCTATATTTAGATCAATGAATCCATATTTACAGTTATTTTGGCGAGTAAAAGTAATGCAATAGTAGTGTAATGCCTTACATTTTAAATACAGTCATAATTACTCTGAAATGACAGTAACTAGTAATAAATAACACATTACACTTTTTAACCAACTTGTCCATCTCTGCTTGTAAGTTCCTAGAAAAGGTGTAGGACACTCAAATCAATGATTGCAGCACTTGTCGTATAAAGAACAAACCAAGATTAAGCAGAAATGCTTTGGTCTCACACTAAAGTTGTTCTTTATACCAACAGTTTTAACCTCGTCAGTCTATGGAGGGACCATTAGAAATGAATGGGTGCAAGTTAAAAGAATTAATTAATTGATTATACAGCTACAGAGAGCACTGCAAAATTATCCGATTTTTCTGATTTTACTACTTTCTGATTGTTTGAGTCCAAACTACTGACATTTACCCCAAATTACAAATAAAAATATTATTGTTTAGAGCATTTATTTGCAGAAAACAAGAAAAAAAGATGTTTTCAGATCTTGAACAACGCTGACAAACACTGAATTAATTTAACATAATACTAATGTTTATTGTTTTCTGGCTTGTGACCATCCATCTTCCTCTTGATCACATTCCAGAGGTTTTCCAATAGGGTTTAGGTGTAAAAAATAAAGAAATGTATGTGTTTTTTTTTTCCAAAGCTGCATTTTATTTCTTTATGCGCCTACAGGAAGAAGTTTTACCAGACTCTCCATCACTTGTATACTGTGTCCATCTCAAATTACCTTTATAGTAACGTGTGTTTGCCACACACACACACACACACACAATCGGACACACACACACACACACACACACACACACACACACACACACACACACACACACACACACACACACACACACACACACACACACACACACACACACACACACACACACACACACACACACACACACACACACACACACAAATCCTAATGGCCAAATAAGCTCTAGTGTCCCAGATTGTGCTGCCTGGGAGCTGCAGCTGAATCTTGAATGGCCTTTCTACTCTCACATGTAACGGGCCGGTGATGCATGCCATGGCCTTCATATAACATCTCTGTGTGTTTTAAGTCACAATAAGGCCCCAAGGATTCAGACCTTGAGGCATCTGGCCTCCAAAAAAAAAAAAAATACACAAAGATAAGGAAGGAGAAGGTGGAAAAGATGTGCTGTTTCACTTATCATCCTCATCCTCATCCTTTGCTACGGGCAGCGGGATTAAAACAGCACGTTTTGTACTCACCTGTCTGATGGAAGAGAAGACGGGGAGCCCACTTCCCTTCTCGGTTTAACGCTGCGTCCGCTGCCTCGACCCCGTGTTTTGTGTCGCCGGAGCGGAACGGGGGAGAGGGCGAAGCTGTAGCCGGAGGGAAAAGACCAGCGGACCCGCTTCCTCCAACACGAGCTCCTTCGTCTTCTTCTCCTTCTCCTCCTTCTTCTCTCTCCCCGGCGAATTGGTCTTAAATAGCCGCCGGAACGCGCCGCCCGTGGAAACGGATTTCGCCTTTCATAAAGCCACGGGGTTGACTTCAGTCGCCACCGCGCATGCGCAACATCAAGCCGTGACGCAAACGTGCCTACCTGTAGCCCCGCCCCAGCCACGCCGGCTCAGCCAATCAGAGGCGGCGGAGCGGTGACGCACCCCCTCTCCTCTTCTATAGAGCTCAGTAGTACCGATAGAACACTAAGACCCGAATATACTATTTAAAATGTGTCTGCAATGATAAATCTGTTTGTTTCACAGTGAATCTAATGTCTTCATGAACAAATTTAAATTTTATACAGATTCCTTAAAATTAATGACAAACAAGAAAAGTGTGCACACATTACTTTGCTTAAAAAACTTAGTTTAGTCGTTTCGTTTATAATGATTATTTGGATTATATAATTTTATTTAATACAGTGTATTGTTTTATTGTTATGGTTTTGCCCCACTTGTCTTTTTCTATGTATATTCCGATTGTCTCTCGTTTTTCATGTTTGCAATAAAGTTTAAAATAAAAAAAAGAGCTGAGTGGCACTACCAGGCCACATTTTTATTTAACTCCTTCACTCCTTTTAAAAAAAAAAATGATTCTGATTCTTTCATTCTCATTGTTTTTGCTAAATAATATTATATTAATATAATGTTTTATTCTATATATTATAATATATCACTTCAATTTAAAATATAACTTGTATCTTATATCTATTATACTTGTACTATAATCTTTATATATTTATATTATTCATTTATTTATATAATTCATGATAATAAGCTTCCTACTCCACCAACCTGTGTAACCAGGTACCTGTAAATGAAGCATTTAAGAGGAAGGACAGCAGAGTTTAACATTTGACCCTTTTTTCTAAAATGTTTGATTTTTACATCTTAATTTTAGGCTATAACCTAAAAGTGATAATAGATAGAGGCTTTCTGTAGACCCAAAGTTTATGTATATATTTCATATATATAAAATTGCATATTATAATGTTATATTGCAGGAGCCAACAAGAATATTCATGAAGCATCACATATTTTAACTCTATTGCAACTACTTTATCTTCATTTTTCTTAAAGGTTATGATAGAAAATCTATGTTTTTACAGTTTGGTGTGAAAAAAAGGGGCTTTTATTTTGAAGGACATACAATTTATTATATCCTGTTCACCAGTTCTTTTTGCTCATGTACATGGAATTCTCACCAAAGTAAGGTAAGGTAAACTGTTTTTATTTTTTCCCCCAACATTTTACAATGTCTAACATATATTTCATGCAATAGAGGCTAAATATAAAATACATTTATGAAGGACATACAATTTGTGACCAGGATATCCTGTTTGCCAATAGTCCAGTTGTGAGACATTGAGCATCAATGTCTCACAACTGAAGGTTGTGTTTTCTTCAGACCTTTGAATGGGTCATCAAACCTGGATTTTTGTGTGTTTTCTGTTGTTTAAAAAGAGCTAAATGGGGGCTTTTATTTTGAAGGACGTGCAATTCATGAGGTCACATGACCAGGATATCCCTATTGCTTTAAGGTTGTGTTTTCTTCAGACCTTTGGGATATTTTTACCAAATCAAAAATTCATCTTACCATCTAGGGTGAACAACTTATGATCTAAACTGATGAAATATAATTATTAAGGCCCCGTACATCTTGCTATTTCAATGGTTAAGTTCGTATCTCAGGGATAAATGATGATGCAAGGAGCCAAAACAAGGATCGATGTACCCAAACATTGATCGGAAGAAAATAAGACATCAAGGACTTTGACATTTACAAACACAAGGGACACTTGCTCACTTATTAAGGATGGAAAATGGACACACAAGTGATCTATTAACTGCCTGTATAAAGCTGAACTGAAGCTAAACCCTATTGTCCATTGACAACAAAATAAAACAACTTGTAACATGAACATAACATGACAAGACTGAACAAAACTGCTGAATAGACATGCTGAAATAAACGAATAAATAAATTATTTTCTGGATAGTCTGGACACATGCTACTCAAGGATGCATGAAATTAAATCTGGTGTGCCCCAAGGCTCAATTTGAGGCCTCATACATTTTAAATTATAGGGTGGTAACAGGTAAATTGGGCCACATGTATATTTATGATTAATAATGACTGTTTCTGATCATAATGTGATAAAATATAATTATTTAGGCCCTGTAAATGTTGAAATATCTCAGTCTCATCAGGTAAAATGGGTTGCGTTTTATCCAGTGCGGCATGAAGTCTATAGGGTTAAATCTGCCTTGCAACAATTCTACAAGACTCTACTAAGGAGAATTATGTCCTTTGGCCTGATGTGTGGGTTTGGGAACATGCGTAAGGAAGACAGATTAGATATTAGATAGATTTTCAAGACAATAGCAGCTGGGGGTGAACAGTTGATAGATGTAAAAAACAAAAGAATCTGATTATGAATGACGCTGAATTCTTTCTTTCTGTCATTATCTGTCAATCTGCCTTCCTCCAGAATAGATACAGGTATAGATAGAGGTCTGGAGAGCTAGTGAGGGCAGTAACACACCTGATTCTACTAATGGAGCTCCATAGCAAGGCCCTAATGGTTGATTAGTAGAACCAGGTGTGTTCCCCACAGTCTCCAGGACCAGGGTTGCCCACCCCCGATTTACATCATCCTTTTGGATAAAACAAAACACACCAGTATTAATTTATATAAATTTACTGATTCAATTTAGTTTATCTGTCCAATTTTTATTTCAAATCAATTTCTTAAGTTTTCCTTAAAAGGAGGAAATGGATTTTACTTCCTGCTTTTTTTAACCTTAAACGCATCATCAATGACATTGTTGGGTGATACCAACAGTGGGAAGATGGGATTACGTTTGTTATGTGTGTACTGGTGAAAAAAACACTTTTATTTTTAAATGGAAACTCTGAGTTAGCCTCTTACAACCCCTCCCTCTGTCCAGCTCTACCACGATCACCATCATGGAGCCCTTCAGGTGTTTTTTAGGCAGGGATACACCCCAGATGGTCGCCAGCCAATCGTGGGGCACACACCCCATTCACTCACACACTCACATCTACAGGCAATTTAGAGTCTCCAATTAACCTCAGCATGTTTTTGGACTGTGGGAGGAAGCTGGAGTACCTGGTGAAAACCCACCAGGTACAGGGAGAACATGAAACTCCACACAGAAAGGTCCCAGACCCAGGACCAAGGAGGTCTTGAACCTCCTATATCTATACCCAAAACAGTTTGAACATGTTCTATTAATGCAGATTAACCCGTTAAACTCCAGGTTCCCCCTGAGATTGCTCCACTAATCATGTACAAATATAGTGAAGCTATACATCAAATTAAACAGGAGAAACTCCACTACAAGCACATATAAGTCATATTTACACACACCAAACACAACTCCAACACCAAGCTAATTAATTAACAAATATGAAAATCGGTATACGATCATAAAGCCAACCCACTCGCCACATTTTGATGGCTAGCGCTCTGATACTTCATGCTATACAAACAAATGACATCTCATATGAAAGCTGAGACTGTGACGAGTCCAACGGTACCATCAGTGTAGCTTTATGACAAAAACTCAGTAAACTAGCAGCCAAAAAACACTACAGTAAAAAGTCGCTTGTTTGAAGCGACGAACAAAAAATGTGTTTTTTTGTTGCTGTTTTGGGATGAAAATGTTTATTTGAGATCAATAAATGGTCGTTTAGTGTCGACCAACATCTCTGTGTTTATTCCAGATATACCTACTGACTATGGGGATGTCCTAAACCTGAAAAAGGGCTGGAGGTCAAGGGGTTAAAAAGACAATCATTTTAAAGTCTGTGACCATAGAAATCCAGAAAATCCCCTTATAACATATTTTCGATCACTTCTTTTTGCTGCCTCATCAACTGAACTCCTGAAATGCAGAAGTAAATCATTGTGAAATGACACAAGAAAGAAGAAAGAGAGAAGTCAGAGCTGTCGACAGCATCTTTTAATTAACCAACACCACAAAGATCCTACTGTACAGTACAGAACACTGTGGCACTTAGAGTCAGCATGCTTGTAGATACTGAAGAACCTAAATAAAGCTTCTAATGGCCCCATATCACAGCATTTCTGGGCTTTATTTAAGTTTTGATGCCCCTTTCTATATATATTTACCAAGTACAAGACTTCACACAGGTTGTTTTCTGGTCTGTCTCATTAAACTCTGGAAAAAAATAAGAAACAAATGCTAAATTTGACTACTTATAGGTATGTCTTTGGGCAAAAGGAACTTTTTTGTTTGCGTCTGTAAACTACTGACAACATTTCTCCCAAATTCCAAATAAAAATATCATTTAGAGCATTTATGTGCAGAAAATGATAAATGGAGCTCAAACAATGCAAATAAACAAGATTAAATTCATTTTAAAGCAACATAAATACTAAAGAAGAGTTCAGAAATCAGTATTTGGTGCAATAACCCTCATTTTTTTAATCTTTATTCCATCCTGGTGTTCAGTAGGGTTCAGGGTCTTTTATTTGTTTTCCAGAGCTGTAAATATTCATGATCTTTTCTTCTGATCGGCTGATTTTTGCTTGGAAGACTGACAGGAGTGTGTGATGGAGGGAGCTATCGAAGCCAAACGAACCATGAAAGAACTAAATGTCTAAATCCAAACCTCAGATATTAAAATAAACGGGACCTTCACAGCAGTCCTCATCTCTTCACTGAACTGTACATAACCTCTAGAACAGAAAATAAGGAGATATTTGAATAACACATTAAAATCCTGTGAAGAACCATTACTAAATATTATGTTATGATCTCCTAAACCAAATATTCAGTTGGATAGTCCTGGTCCTACTCAATCAGCACAGATGAGACCAACACAACGTAGGATATTTAACTATGAACTATACATATATACATACACACTGTTTCCATCAGTGGTGCATCAGGTGCAGGTATCTACAGTGCCGGTATTTCAGGCGCATATAATACATCATAAAATCGTAGTGCAAGCTAATTCCACGTCACATATTTGATGACAAACATGCTTTTAGTTCATTTCTCTCTTTTTTTTGTGCTGTTCTGAGTTCATCCAACTCTGGAAAGAACAGCAGGTCGGTGTTGTTTTACTGTGTGTGTGTGTGTGTGTGTGTGTGTGTGAAAGAGGACATATTAGTATTAGAGGTTTTAAAGCTCATGTCAGGGGTTGATGATCATCTTCAGTCTTCATCAGCTTCTGTTGCTGCTCCGCCGAGGTCATAAAAAACGGAAAAAACACACCGGAAAGACAGGAATTTCACCCATGTACTAGTACTACACGTACTAGTCCTTTAAATCTAGAAGCGGCAGCTACAGGATTGCAGCATGAAATAGAAAAAACAACAACGTGTGGTTCCTGTGTGGCTACACTTCCTACATAACGTGCTGATATGTCATGTTGTGTGAGTGAAATGTATGAGTTTGCTGTGTTTGTGTGTGATGTGATGAGAAAAAAGAACGGAAATTTCCTTAAATCACATTCTCAAACAGCTGCATGGAGTTCATGATGTTCTCATCCTGGAAAAACAAAGGAGAAAATCAGTTATTGTTAGAATTTAGGAGTTTAAGATGTGATATTTGTTATTTTTCAGATTATCTTCTTTTACTGGTGCTTATTTGGATGATTGACATAAAACAACACAAAATAACTGATGTTTTAAATGTGATTAAAACACAATTCAACCTTCAACTCATCACCAGTTTTTTTAAGGAGATTTAGTCTCATATTAACCTGTTAAACTCCAGGTTCCCCCTGAGATTGCTCCACTAATCCTGTACAAATATAGTGAAGCTATACATCAAATTAAACAGGAGAAACTCCACTACAAGCACATATAAGTCATATTTACACACACCAAACACAACTCCAACACCAAGCTAATTAATTAACAAATATGAACATCGGTATACGATCATAAAGCCAACCCACTCGCCACATTTTGATGGCTAGCGCTCTGATACTTCATGTTACACAAACAAATGACATCTCATATGAAAGCTGAGACTGTGACGAGTCCAACGGTACCATCAGTGTAGCTTTATGACAAACACTCAGTAAACTAGCAGCCAAAAAACACTACAGTAAAAAGTCGCTTGTTTGAAGCGACGAACAAAAAATGTTTTTTTGTTGCTGTTTTGGGATGAAAATGTTTATTTGAGATCAATAAATGGTCGTTTAGTGTCGACCAACATCTCTGTGTTTATTCCAGACATACCCTACTGACTATGGGGATGTCCTAAACATAAAAAAAGGGCTGGAGGTCAAGGGGTTAAAGGATTAATGATCAATAATTCACGTTTTTTAAGCCTCACATGCAGCAACTAGTGTAAAGACTGAGTTTTTAATTAATAATTTTGCAGATTATCTTTTATATTATATTATATCCTGTCTATTTAATATCTAACTTGTATCTTATTATACTTGTATTATAATCTTTATATTTATATAATTCATAATAATGTACACAGAATAGGTAACCATGTGTAATAATTCCATGTGTAATTATCTACTACCTCATATCATGTGACCTTTATAATAACCATGGAGTGATAACTAAGGTGTGTATAAGCATTAAATTTTATTTTTATTATCTATTATTCTCTATAGTTTTATAACAGTACTATATGTGACATGTTAGATAGGATCTAATCTAATCTAATATAAAATTTGATAGTGTGATAATGAAAATGTTAAATGGTAGTCTTATGGTAGTTCTTATAGTCAAAATAATCCAGAAATTATGTTTTTTGGCCATAAATAACAATTAAAATTGAAAACCTTTATTGTTCATGTTGATTAAGACAAACAAGACGTGATAATAAATGTGTTATTACAGTTTTTATGATGAGTCTTGAAGGGATAAAGGGATCTTTTGCTATACAGATTCATGTCAAAAATACACAACTATCCCTTTAATGTAGTGATATTCAACAGGGGGTCCGCGACCCCTAGGGGTCCGTGGAGGTACTGCAGGGGGTCCTCCAGATGAAAAAGAAATTATTTTTATTTTTACCAAAATTTGTACCAAAGTAATTTTAGACGTGATAATAATCTACCCCACCTCTTAGCCCGATTCATCTGTGTATATATGTATGTATATGTGTATATATGTATATACAGTCATTTTCCCTATTTATTTATTTATCGCTCCTATTTATTACACTTATTTATTAGCTGTTACTTCTCCTTCCCAAGTGTTCATGCCTTTTTGTGTGTGTGTATTTTATTTTATTGTATTCTACTTGATATACTGTTTTATTCTGTTTCTTGTATTGTCTATACACTACTGCTGTTTTTAATATGCTTTACGTTAGGCGACCGCGAGGCTACGAAAGACGACCAATAAATAAAATGTGTTATTATTATTATTATTACTTTTGACAAAAACTATTTTAGTCTATTAACGTAGACATGATTCCCATCGCGTCAGTCTTAGCGTCAACTTCAGAGCCTAAAAACAAGCTAGTTAGCTACCAAGCTAGTTAGCTACCAAGCCAGTTAGCTACCAAGCTAGTTAGCTACCAAGCTAGTTAGCTATCATAGTTGTTGTAGGCTAAAGACACAAAGATCTGATGGATAAATTACTAATCATACTATTACTACTATCTTTACTGCTACTGCTACTAATTATAATAATAAAATAAGAATTTTAAGTGGGGGTCCCTGCGCTAAAAGGTCAAATATGAAAACCTCTGCATCATAATGAATTATCAATCCTCATCAAAAGCATCCGTCATATCCTCTTCTTTTTCCTGAAAGTGATGCTTTACTTGTCAGAGGCTGAATAACCAGTCACGTTGTCATTGATCCCTATTGAACTGTGTGGATGAGTCACAGTGATTCGGTCTTTTTGTGCCCGTGAGGCTTCTCTGGTGAAGTGTGAGTCACCTTCTGACAGGTCTCAATGAACTCCTCGATGGTCACGACCCCATCTCGGTTTTTGTCCATTTTCTGATGGAAGAGAGGAAACAGAAAGAGGAGATGAGTTAACTCAGATCGTTTTACTTGTATATTTCTTATTTGCGTGCGTTGAGAACCTGGAAGAACTTGTCCACGTGTTCAGATGGAGCCTCGTCTCTCACACAGGGGTAGGTGTACCTCCCCATCATGTCGTAGATGGACTTCATTATCGCCAGCATCTCCTGAAGATAGAAGGTGAAGGAGTTCATCCAGCTGTTATCATCTACATTCTACTTTACTGTGCAAAGAGATGCAAAACCAACAAAACAAAGATATATCTCATGTATTCCATGAATGATTTCCAACAAGTCAAGCAAGCGCAACTATCTAATTCATAGTGTTGGCATATGGCAACAGCTAGGCATGAACGGGGGGGCTTTTATTTTGAAGGAACTTACGGCAGATAACCTCAAGCACACAGGAGACTTAAAAATGCAAATTATGAGTTTCTCTCTGTTTGAAAATTGTTGGAAACATTTAGAATAATGAAAGTACTCAACTATTACATAGTGTTGCCACATGGAAACAATTACTTTATTTAAATTTTTTATAAAAAGCTGTGATATAATGAAAAGGGGGCTTTTATTTTGAAAAACATACATCAATTTTGATGTCATTTTCTGTTACTAAAAATGACATGTGATCATCATTGTCTCACAACAGAAACTTATCTTTTATTCACAATTTCTGAAAACGTTCACCAAAAGGGGGCTTTTATTTTGAAGGACATACATTTTTTTAAGGTCACATGACCAGGATATCCTGTTTGCTCATGGACATTTTAACAACATTCATAACTGACGGTTGTCTTTTATTCAGAAAAAAAAGTATATTAATTTATTTCACATTTAATTCAATTTCAATGTTACATGCTTTTTAACAATATGTTAAAATAGATCTGTTACCATAGAGCAACAATATGAAAATATGGAAAATTCCTATTATTTTTTTATTTTATTTAACCTTTATTTAAGATCAAGATCTCTTTTACAAGGGTGACCTGGCCAAGAGGTCAGCAGCACATTACATTAATTTAAATACCAAATTAGAACTAAAGTGTAGCAGTAAAAGTTGAATTTGATGTGTTAACATTTAAATTAGTGCTGTCATTTTAATGTGTTAATTCGATTAATTAATTACGCTGACATTTAACGCAATTAATTATGAGTATCAATGCTTGTGCATTTGAATTTTGTCCCATTGAAGGACCCGTAATCTTCAAATTAAGCAAATTACCAACAATAACAGACATGGAACAGACTCAGGAGGATGAGGCAAGTGCGTCTTCAGTCACTGAACGACAACTTTATTTACAACAAGAACAGAGACGGGACGATAAATAACAACAACAAGGAGTTCTCTGACCACCGCAGCAACTCCAGCCTCCAAACATGTTGAGGCAAGTTAGATCCTGTGGGTTTTTGATTTCAGAGGTTGATACTGAAACCACAGATCCTCTTCTGGGGTTGAGGTGTTGTTCTTCTGACCTTTAACCTCTGGTAAACTACGTCATGTTCTCCTGACTTACCTGCTGTGTCAGCAGCAGATGTGTCCTCAGTGAAAGGACTAAAGAAATATGCCTGTTGGCGTCTTCTTCATTTTGCATGTTGGCGTCTTGTTCTTCACTTTGCCTGTTGCCGTCTTGTTCTTCATTTTGCCTGTTGGCGTCTTGTTCTTCATTTTGCATGTTGGTGTCTTGTTCTTCATTTTGCCTGTTGGCGTCTTGTTCTTCATTTTGCCTGTTGGCGTCTTGTTCTTCATTTTGCATGTTGGTGTCTTGTTCTTCATTTTGCCTGTTGGCGTCTTGTTCTTCATTTTGCCTGTTGGCGTCTTGTTCTTCATTTTGCATGTTGGCGTCTTGTTCTTCATTTTGCCTGTTGGCGTCTTGTTCTTCATTTTGCCTGTTGGCATCTTGTTCTTCATTTTGCCTGATGGCGTCTTGTTCTTCATTTTGCCTGTTGGTGTCTTGTTCTTCATTTTGCCTGTTGGTGTCTTGTTCTTCAATATGCCTGTTGGCGTCTTGTTCTTCATTTTGCCTCATTTAGAGGCGTGTTATACTTCTATTATTCATTTTTAATTGCTATATTGAGCTTAAGTGCCTATTTGAGACAGCCTTATTGTATTTATTTAACTGAATCTCTGTATTTGTTTTACATTTCTGAATAATGCACCTGCTCTAACTGGTTTAATGTGCTGGACCTTTACTTCTGGATTTAATTCATGAAGCACAGTTCACCAATAAAACATGGATTTCAGATCTTCTCTTCTTACTGTATTCATTTGATTAGTCATCACTACAATTTATTAATATCCTACAATTCAAATTCTTTATCAGGAGACCTTTAGCAGATATGACAATAAAATGTGATTAATTTGATTAATTTCTTTAATCGACTGACAGCACACAATACCTGTAAACTCTGATAAATGTCAAGAAGTTTTCATGATATTTTTACCTCTTTCACCATGACAAGCGCCCTGTTTATGCGGTGGGGAAATGAAGCGTAGCAGCAGCAGTGTAAACAGTAATTAGGACTTGGAGGTTGACATGAACACTATTTACCAGTCACACATTGTGACATGAGTACCTGCCTGGCTCTGTCCAAAGTCAAAAAGCTGCCAGTACAGTTGATTATTAACATCTGCAGACAGTAATTCTCTGTAAAACGGTTAATTGACGTGTTGACATGTTCTGCTGTGATATAACGTGCTATTTACTGAGCTTTAACATCGTGGGGAGGTGTTTTCTTAGCTTTGGACGGAGTCAGGCTGGATGTTTCCAGTCTATTTCCAGTCTTTTTGTTAAGGTGAATTAAAGTAATCCCTTCCTGTCTCCAGCTCTGTACTTAAAGGATGGACGATTTTCAACAAGAACACAGATGAACATGTCATCCTTTCAAATTTAAAACGTTAACACCGCTTATTTTACACATTCAAATCTGTTTTCAGGTCTCAGGCTGCACGACTGTTGAGGAAAAACTATCAAGGCCAATTGAAAGTTTGCTGTAATGGTGGTGGGAGTCAGGGAAACGCATTTATACAGTTATATTAACCCGTTAAACTCCATATTAACTCCACTAATCGTGTACAAATATAGTGAAGCTATACATCAAATTAAACAGGAGAAACTCCACTACAAGCACATATAAGTCATATTTACACACACCAAACACAACTCCAACACCAAGCTAATTAATTAACAAATATGAAAATCGGTATACCATCATAAAACCAACCCACTTGCCACATTTTGATGGCTACCGCTCTGATACTTCATGTTATACAAACAAATGACATCTCATATGAAAGCTGAGACTATGACAAGTCCAACGGTACCATCAGTGTAGCTTTATGACAAAAACTCAGTAAACTAGCAGCCAAAAAACACTACAGTAAAAAGTCGCTTGTTTGAAGCAACGAACAAAAAATGTGTTTTTTTGTTGCTGTTTTGGGATGAAAATGTTTATTTGAGATCAATAAATGTTTGTTTTGTGTCGACCAACATCTCTGTGTTTATTCCAGATATACCCTGCTGACTATGTCCTAAACCTAGAAAAGGGCTGGAGGTCAAGGGGTTAAAGGAAAAAATCAGAATGTGAAAAGTAAATGGATAGAAACAAAGGAAAGGTGTGAAGAGAAGGGGTTTTACAGTCTGGGGTTCACATTTAACCCTTTATTGCATGAAATATTACTGAGACATGGATGTTTTGGATGTTATATCAATAAAAAATGGCTTAAATAATAGATATATTAAATATATATAAAAGAAAAAGCTGTAAACATAGTCTCAGGATAGTTTCATGCTGTGTAAGTCAATGGGACTCCATTAGGTTTATACAAATCCATTTAATATATCTATTATTATATATTTATTTCATGGGTTATTCTACACTGATATGTGGTCTGGTGTTGTTTAAAGTGTTTTCTTTCTCATAAACTTTGGAATATTTCACCTCTTACTTTTAGTTTATCCAGTTAAACAGAAAAAACACTTCAGATTTACGCCTTTTTTCATTGATTCTGAGGTTTTCTGTTTCCTAAACTCTATTTTGCATGCATGTACGCCACTGAAACGTACCTCTTTGGTGATGTAGCCATCTTTGTTAATGTCATAGAGGTTAAAGGCCCAGTTGAGCTTCTCGGTGACTGAACCTCTGAGCAGCACCGACAGGCCGATGACGAAGTCCTCGAAGTGGATCGAGCCGTTTCTGTCGATGTCGAACGCGTTGAACAGGAAGTGAGCGTAGGTGGTTGCATCTGTGACAAAAAAAATGTCATAGATTTAATGTTTTTAACCAACTTAAGCCTAAAAGCCGCCAAGTCTGTGACTGTTATTTTATACTTAACCCATTTCAGCCAATTTTTTACTCTTTTCTTTGCAGAAATAGCATTTTAATGGCTATTTATCACATGTACAAAATTCTTTTTGGGGGGATTATTCTAGAGACTTGAATGATTAAATAGATATATACATGTCAGGGTTGAAAATCATAACAATTTAAATAAAATGACTCTTTCTGGGAGGGTTTGTCTTCACGTCATGTGACCTTATGTCTAAGTTGTCTACTATCATGTAATATTTCTATTTATTTTAAGTATAAAATAACAGTCATAGGCTTTAATGGGTTAATGAAAGAAAAAAGACGACATAACAAGAAAGGAGAGATTGTTTTAACGTCTAACCTCCTTGGGGAAAGAACTGAGAATAGATGGACTTGAATGTCTCCTCATCAACCAACCCGCTGGGACACTCCTGCCCAAGAGAGGAGAACAAAAAGGGGTATATATCAGAATAATCCAGTCTATATATAGCATGCTAACGGCGTCGAAGCAATTAAGGCAAGGCATGCCTCTGCATGCATCTGTGTAGCACATTTCAACAACAAGGTGATTCAAAGAGCTTGAATTAAAAGCATCAAGATACAATTTAAACACAGTTGATTAAAAGGGGAATAATCAAAAATTAAAAATAAAGTTATAGTGCAGTGGAAACTAATTAAGAGAGTTGAGATCTACAGTTCTCTGGGAGTCTGTTCCAGATCTCTGGGAGTTTGATCCAGATCTCTGAGAGTTTGTTCCAGGTCTCTGGGAGTTTGTTCCAGATTTCTGGGAGTTTGTTCTAGATCTCTGGGAGTTTGATCCAGATCTCTGGGAGTTTGTTCTAGATCTCTGGGAGTTTGTTCCAGATCTCTGGGAGTTTGTTCCAGATCTCTGGGAGTTTGTTCTAGATCTCTGGGAGTTTGTTCCAGATCTCTGGGAGTTTGTTCCAGATCCCTGGGAGTTTGTTCTAGATCTCTGGAAGTTTGGTCCACTTCTCTGGGAGTTTGTTCCAGGTCTCTGGGAGTTTGTTCTAGATCTCTGGAAGTTTGGTCCACTTCTCTGGGAGTTTGTTCCAGATCTCTGGGAGTTTGTTCTAGATCTCTGGAAGTTTGGTCCACTTCTCTGGGAGTTTGTTCCAGTTCTCTGGGAGTTTGATCTAGATCTCTGGAAGTTTGAGCCATTTCTCTGGGAGTTTGTTCCAGATCTCCTGAGTTTGATCCAGTTCTCTGGGAGTTTGTTCAGGATCTCTGGGAGTTTGTTCCAGATTTCTGGGAGTTTGTTCAGGATCTCTGGGAGTTTGTTCCAGATCTCTGTAAGTTTGGTCCACTTCTCTGGGAGTTTGTACCACTTCTCTGGGAGTTTGTACCAGTTCTCTGGGAACTTGTTCCAGATCTCTGGTAGTTTGTTCCAGATCTGTGGGGCATAGAATCTGAACACTGCTTCTCCATGTTTAGTTAGTCTGGGAACAGAGCAGACCTGCCCTAGACCATCTAAGAGATCTGAATGGTTCATAAGGGATCAGCAGACCAGAGATACTCAGACCCTAGACCATCCAGTGCTTTATAAACCACTAAAAGTATTTTAAAGTTAATTCTTCAGAACTGTAGTGATATGATCTACTTTTTTAGTCTTAGTGAGGACTCTAGTCTGTCTGATTCACTAACCTTATCAATATCTTGACTATATATTAGTTTAATTGGAGAAAGTTCTGGCATTTTTCTCTCTGTATTTACTCTCCTGGTGATATGTTGATGCACATTTGTGTGTCATCTGCATATCTATGGTAAATTATTTAGTTTTCCTCCAAAATCTTATTGAAAAAAAGCAATCAAGACCTGTTTTTTAGTTCTCTTTGTGCCGACATACGTTCTTAAAGCCTCTGTAGAGCGACTGCAGCTCCTTCCTGGTGAATTTGGTCTGAGCCTGGAGCTGGTCCAACCCCTCCGGCTGGTGGCGAACCGTCGACAGCTCCAAATCACTGTCGCTGCTGTCTGTGGGAGAAAGGGAGAGAGAAAGAGAGAGAGAGACAGGAAGAGGGAAAAAGATGCAGAGAAGGATAGATGAGGAGAAAGACAGGAAGGATGGGGGAAGCATCGTGTGTGTGTGTGTGTGTGTGTGTGTGTGTGTGTGTGTGGATGCAGGCCAACATTCAGGGAGGGGGTGGGATCACACAGTTTAGAGGGAAATCAGCGAGATTAAGAGAAGGGGATTAGCAAAAAAGTGTAAAAAGGGCAAAAGGCAGAACAAAGGGGATTAAAAAGAAGAGGAGGTACTTTCTTTAGGGGCGGAAATGTCACCAAACAACTATCGCTTTGGAGCAAATTCAATCGAAAGAACTTCTTCCTCATGAGTAAAATCACAAATGCAGTTACCAATTAACACAAGCTAAGACAGGGGTGTCAAACATGTGTCCCGTGGGCCAGAACTGGCCCGCTAAATAGTCCAATCCGGCCCAATAAGGAGGCTGGAGATAACTTTATCTGCTGCTTAAAAACACTAAATAATGTAAAGTGAGTGAATGTTTTCAAACTGATTGAATATGGAATAACTGAGATATTTCACTTTTTTTCTATTGTCATCTCCTGTTTTGCAAATTAAACATTAATTAACTGTGTAAATATTTCTTTCTTTTCATAAAAAGGAAGATAAATGTGTAGGTTTTAATGATATATTTATTTATTTGAGAATAAATTGCACTGAATGAGGCCCACAAGCTAAATAGAGTTTGACTCCCCTGCACGAAGAGAAAGCACAGTGCTGCAAGACTGGGAAAAAAGTCAAACTTAATAAAAAAAAAGGATTATTCTGGAAAAAATCAGAAGGCATTTGGGTTTCTACCGTTACCATACTCACCATCTTTAGACAGAGAGAACAGAGGAGGAGGGGGAGGAGGAGTGTTGACACCAAGATGGAGTGAAAGAGAGTAAATGGAGAACAGTGAGAGAGCGAAAGCAAGAGGAAGAAAAACAAAACAAAGAAAACAAGTCAGATCGGATACTGAGAAGTCCACATGAAGAGAGCTGAGCGGTCCACGACGCTGTATTCTGATAAAAAACAAAAAACATCCAGCAGAGCAGTGACATATAATACGCTGTGAAAGTTACAACACAGCAGCACAGCCAGAGGAATTCAGAGCGGGAGGTGATCCGCGCTCTGAGGTAATAACCAACGGCTCCTTCATGTCAAACAATGAGACGGATTAGACCTGTACATACACACTGAAGTTCAGCAGGAGGCCACCTCTGACCTCTGACCTCTCGCCAGAGCAACACGTAATTACTCCCATTGATGAAAACGCTGCTGTGAGTCGTCCTTGTTGCTCAAACCCCAACAAATATAAACTAGAGATTAAACAAGACGGAATCTAACTTTATTCCTATCATTTTCTTTCTATTTCTCACTGTGGACTCCAACATGGTATTGATAAAGTTATCGGTATTGAATATAGTCAAGTTGTCAATAGGAATTTGGTGTTATTTATACAGCTCTCGAAAAAAATAAGAGAAAAAAATTACCAGTTTTTTCTGATTTTACTACTTATTGGACAAAAGGAACATTTTAGTTTGATTCTATAAACTACTGACAACATTTACATCAAATTGCAAATAATAATATTATCATTTAAAGTATTTATTGTAGAAAATAATAAATCAAAAAAGATGTTTTCAGGCCTCAAACAATGCAAAAAAACAAGCTCAAATTCATTTGCCCACATTTAAAACACGCAATTGCCCAAACACATACCTTTAAAATAAAAAAAATATATAAATAAATAAAAAAATTTTAAATAAAAAATAAATAAAAAATGAATAAAATAATAATAATAATGATACATAATAAAATAAAAAATATTCTAAATAATTTTCAGTTGTCTCTTATTTTTTTCCAGAGCTGTATATGCTGTAGAGACTAAGCCTTTTTATCCTTTTGGAATGTTTTTTTATTCATTTTATTTTTTTTCTTTTTATCCCTTAGTTGTCTAAGTTGTCAATATGAATTTTGTGTTATTTGAGTCTCTTGCATTTAGTTTGTCCACAATATGTTATTTTATTTATTCTCTTTTATTCATTTTTTTGGAATAATTTGCTTTTTTGGTGAAAATATTTTAAAATAAAGTAGTAAAATCTGAAAAAATTGATAATTTTGCAGAGAAATGCGGATATACCTCAGTTACATTAACTCTCTCTAATGATCAGGAGTGTGCAAAAGTTGAATAAAACGCACTAAATTGTATATAAATGAACACCATTTATTTTTTATGCTGAAATCCTCTTTGAATCTGAATCTGAGTCAAATTAAACCACATTTTTCAGACAGAGAAACTTTAAATCCAGTCAGATTTGAGCGGTAAACACAGCACGAGGGTTGAAATTAAAACTACGAACTTTTGGCCTCCTCCTCTTCCTCCTCCTCCTCTTCCTCCTCCTCCCTCTCCCAGGTTTTCTCACCGGTCTCCGTGATGTCGATGAGGCCCAGCAGGTGCATCAGTTTGAGGAACATGATGACCAGACAGACGATGCCGACCGTCTGCAGCCCCTCCGTCTCCCACCTCACGCTCATCTTCCCCTCTTCTTCTTCTAGCGATTCGTCCACGGTCCCTTTCCTTTGCTTTATCTCCTTCTTCTCTTCCTGTGCAGCTACATCCTCATATCCTCATGACTTTCTGTGCACTTTCCTATCAGTCCATCTCCGCAACTCTCCTGCTTTCCCTCGCTGTCTCTGAAATGGTGTCACTCACTCATCACTCCGGTTCTGTCACATTTTTTCCTCCCCTGTCACTCTATTTAGCTCCCTCTCCCTCTCTGCTTTCTTAATTGACTGCCTCCTCTCCCTAACCCCTAACCCTGCTCTTTCAGGAAATCCTCCAACCACTAAAAAGCAGTCCAAAAAACTCAGATTACGGCTGCGAAAATACTTCCAAAGAGAAACAGAAAACCGTTAATCCATGAAAAATCCAAGCTCGGATACTCGGATTTTCCTTTTTGCACAAGCATGCAGCTGTGTTGGGATTCCTCCCAATGAATATCTTTACTTTAATTGGTAATTTTAAAGAAACGTCAATTATCCGGCTGCAAAATGCATCTCAAAATCCTCCACATGAGTGAATGACTGATGCTGCAACTTCCTCTCCATCCCTCCTCCACCTCACATCTGAGTTTCTGCTAATTTAACCTGTGAACTCCTGAAGAACCAGAGGGAAACGCTGCGTTTCTATCAAACGCATCAAATAAAACATCACATTCCAAATCTGCCAATTCCTACCGGAGCTTTGAAGTGGAAACGCTTATGAACGCGTCAATTATTTTTTTGTTAAAATGGGACAAATTTGCCTTTAAGGCAGCAGAGAGGGAGGCGATGACACAAAGGTCAACAGGTGTCCTGGATCCTATTTTTCCAGTCAGCTCTGATCCAGTTTCTAATTGTTCCCCTGCGTCTCCCGGGGTCCGTAACACAGATTTAACATCACATTAACTCGGTGGATTCCTGTCACACACTCACAATGCTGTAATGAAAGGGAAACAGCGAGTGTACGGCTCCCTCAGGCCCCGTGACACTTGTTCAAAACTCATCTCCTCGTCTCAGGAACAGATTTCTGAGTGAACGCTGCTTCCCTCTGGTGGAAAGTAGTGAAACAACAGGACCAGAGGAGCAACAGGTGCTCATAACATAAATTATTCCTCCTGTTCATGATGACTATTAACCCTCTATTGCATGAACGTCAAGTTATCAATGGGACTCCAATAGGTTGTATGCACGCGGAATTTTACATATTTGCACAAAGTTGTCATGAAAAAAAACAACTTATAACATAAAAAATTGGTGAAAATGTTCCCAAATTCTGAGTAAAAAGACATGTTTTGGTTGTCAATTGTCAAATGTCCATGAGCAAACAGGATATCCTGGTCATGTGACCTCATAAATTGTACGTCCTTCAAAATAAAAGCCCCCTTTTTACACATAACTGTAAAAACATGGATTTTATATCACAGCTTTTTTACCAAAATAAAGATAAAGTATTTGTTGCCGTATGGCAACAAATCTATTTAAGCATATTAGAAAAAAACAGCTTATAACATAAAAAATGTAGTGAACATGTTCCCAAGTTATGAATAAAAGACCTTCAGTTATGAAACAATGATGCTCACATGTTAAATGTCCATGAGCAAACAGGATATCCTGGTCATGTGACCTCATAAATTGTATGTCCTGCAAAATAAAAGCCCCCTTTTTACACATAACTGTAAAAACATAGATTTTATATCACAGCTTTTTGAAAAAATAAAGTAATTGTTACTTTAAGGCAACATTATGTAATAGGGGGTTAATATATGTGACATGAATAACATGAATATTAATTAATCCAAGTGCTATGACGTCATAATATGCAAATTAGATGCATAGATTTATACATACGTTTTGGGTCGTCCTTAATATTTTTCTAATTTACAGAAAATCTATTTTCAGTTTCAAGTTGCAGCCTTTTCAAAATGAAGATGTCAAAATTAAACATACTTAAATAGATAGTGTGTTAATTTTTTTATTTGGTGAAAATAAAAGAAAACCTTTGGTTGTGAGACATGTCAACAGGATATCCTGGTCATGTGACCTCATAAATTGCATGTCCTTCAAAATAAAAGCCCCCGTTTCACACCAAACATGCACAGACTATGCAATAGAGGGTTAAAATATCCAGTTCAAATGAGCTTTCCAACTATTTCCAATTAATTCTTTTAACAGCAGCAAATTCTATAATATTAATTTGTAGAATCAACATATTTTAAATAAAATTAAAGTTTTATTTTAACTTAATTATATCTACTATATATATATAAAGCAATTCACTAATGTTATACAATAAAGTTAAATACCTTATAAAACATGACTTATATTGCTTTCAGTAGTTTTAGCAGCTTGGGAAAACATTGAGGAAGTAACCACTAAATACTTATTGAGTATTTTTTTAGTACTTTTACTCAAATATCAAAGTACTTTTGCGATTTCTTAATTATTTCCCACCACTGCTTCTATGCTTTTATGATGATATTGATTGATTTCTGACTCAGTTGTCATAACAGCTAATAATTGACGATGATTATCAGTTCCCAAATATGTTAATTAGCTATTTTTTTGATCTTACACAGTAATAAACACAAGTTATGTATAGAATAGTGAATAAAAAGTGTTTAGGAATGATCTCAAATCCATAAAAATGGACATACAGATAAGAGACGTATGCATAAAACGACTAATTTCCATCCCATCTCTCTCTCTCTGCAGTGTATTGATGTTACTTGTCACTATAATATTGTGCAGGAGAGTCAGATGTGGAGCAACAAAACCAGATACCGGTATCAGAAACCTCTGAATACGGCTCAGACTTCTCCAAAGACAAGGCTGCTCCTCTGGCATCGATGTCGGCCCAAAATAGGACCGAGCTGGACTCAGCCCAAAACCGACATTAGAGTCGAGAACCAGACAGAAACAACAATCAAAGGCCACCGGGATGGTTTTTAATATCGTCGGTTAGCGTGGACATGCGGAGGAACACAAGCTCACACACACACACGAGTTTATCTGGCGCCGTGGGGTCCTCTGACAAATACCTACATCATGGGGACCACCCTTTCTACATAAGATAGACATCATTTTAACTCCAAAAACTCTTTCAGGCCAATGTCCCCCCCACCAAGATAGATAAACGAACACACCCACAAACACACACACATAATATATATATACTTTATCTGACCTGTGAGGTCATCCATGAAATACCTGCATTGTGGGGACCATCCTTTCTAAATGAGCTAGACATAGTTTCAACTCCAAAAACTCTTTCGGGGCAATGTCCCCACTAAAATAGATAAACAAACACACACACACACATACATACGCACACCCTGTGGGGTCATATGTCAATTACTTGCATTGTGGGGACCACCCTTACTAAGTGAGATAGACATAGTTTCTACTACTGTCCCCGCCAAGATAGATAAACGAACACACCCACAAACACACACACATAACATATATACTTGTTTATCTGACCTGTGAGGTCATCCATGAAATACCTGCATTGTGGGGACCATCCTTTCTAAATGAGATAGACATAGTTTCACACTCAAAAACTCACCACCAAAATAGATAAACAAACACACACACACATACTCACACCCTGTGGGTTCATATGTCAATTACTTGCAGTGTGGGGACCATCCTTTCTAAATGAGATAGACATGGTTTCTACTACAAAAAGAATTGTTTATGCCAATGTCCAAGATAGATAGATAACCAAGACAGATGAATGAGCACACACACACATACAGTATACTCATTTATCTGACCCCGTGGGGTCCTCTGTGAAATACCTACATTGTGGGGACCACCATTTCTTAATGAGATAGGCATAGTTTCAGCTCCAAAAAGTCTTTTTAGCTCAATGTTCCTGCCAAAATAGATAAATGACACACACACACACACACACACACACACACACACACACACACACACACACACCACACACACACCTACACACGCACACTCATTTATCTGTCCCCATGGGGTCCTCTGTGAAATACCACCCTTGTGGGGACCACCCTTTCTTAACGAGATAGGCTTTTCAGGTCATTGTCCCTACCAAGATAAATGAACTACACACACATACTTGTTTGTCTGACCTCAAGGGGTCATATGTCAAACACCTACATTGTGGGGACCAACCTTCCTAAATGAAATAGACATAGTGTCAACTCCAAAAAAGTCTTTCAGGCCAATTTCCCCACCAAGATAGATATAAACGAACACACACACTTGTTTATCTGACCACATGGGGTCATACATCAAATACCTACATTAGGGGGACCAGCCTTTCTAAATAAGGTGGACCTAATTTTTAACTACAGAAAATCTTTCAGGCCAGTGTCCCTGCCAAGATACACACACACACACACACACACACACACACACACACACACACTAGGAGTATCGAGGTGTGTGTTTCTTGTGTAGAAACATCAATTGACCTTTTCTTGAGTGCCGATTATATAAATAATGCAACAAACAAACCTTCCTGCTTTGTTGATTGATAAAAGTCTTCTAATGTACTGCAGGAAGCCGGTGTTCAATCCCAGTTAAAGATAATACTGAGGCATTTTTAAAAAAATCGTTTAAAAGGAACGAAAGAAGGGGGGAAGATCTGCAGCAGAGTTCCTGAGCTGGATTAAACCTGAGATGTGGCGGTTACATGAGATGAATCTTTAGACCAGAACATTTTATAATAGGTCTGATGAACACTTCTTTGACCTTTGACATTTTAATGCAATACGAGACCACGAACTTAGTTCCAAAGTTTTTGCTGCCAGGGGTCTCTTAATCAAAACGAGTTAAAAATGTCATGAAGAAGCATGGCATCATGGGAGTTGTAGTCTTCATTGCTCCACCGTTAGATTTCTTCAGTGCTCATCATTCAGGAATCTGGATTATTTCCCAGAGGTCTGTCTCTCCAAAAACAAACAGCCCGTGATTAAAAAGGTACAAATAACGAATAGATTAGATTCATGTAAAAACATCGATATCTGGATGTGGCGGCTAGCCGAGTCGCTAATAAAAATAGCTCATTGTGTCAGAAGGCTAATGGATGATTATGAAACCCTTGATGCTAACATGTTAGCACAGCTGGAAACAGTTTAGCTGCTTAGAGAAGGAAAAAAAATATTATTTCAAATACAAATCATTATTTCTAAACTTGTCAGTGTCTTGACTAAATTTTCTATTTGTTTTACAACTCGTGGTGGTAAATAAAAGTGTGACTTTTAATGGAAAACACAAAATTATCTGAGCCACAATAGTGTATTTTTATGTGTAAAGCAAATGAGATCATGAATTAATGAGGGAAAAACTATGAAAATCTCTCCTCCCTCCCCCTAATTGCTGTTGCTATGGTAACTAACATCATTAGAGCTCGTTAACGCTCATTATATCACTTTTTTATCATGTCTAAGTAATATTTCATGCATTAGACGGTTAAAGTAACATAGGTTTATTGGGGAACATATTGGGCCTTTAATTTAACAGTTAAACTATATATTTCCTCAAATATAACTGTATAAAACTGTGATTATAATTACGTCATAGTCTAAAAATGTTGTTTTGAAGCCCTATCCACACAAACATGTGAGGTATTTGTAATCACGAGCCAAAGTTTGCAGCCTGGAAACGAGCGGAAACATTATAAGTCATAAGTGACCACAGAGCTGAATCAGCTGGACTCAGGGAGTTTCAGTAACAATAGTCATCAGAAAGCTCGTATTTATAGCCACGCTGCTATTTGTAAACTATTTATATCCAGAGAGCATAACACTTGGACATATTTCCCCGCACGTAGACATCCGAGAAGAAGGATGCCTTCAAACTCAAAACATCTGCCGGCCAATGAATAAACATGGTGGGGATGATGCTAACGCTAATGCTAAATTAGCCCCAATGGGACGTGATGAGGAAGCGATAGAGCAACGAGGAGGAACACACACATGATGAGAATTTGGGGAGGCTGCTGAGAGATGGCCGGTGTCCTTCAGGGTCCTGGAGGAGTACTCCATATTTAGGTGGCCTCAAAGAAAGCCTGTTCGATACCGCATGTATAATTGATGTGAAGTAATGCTAAACCGGGGTGTAGGCTCCGGAGGAGGAGGAGGAGGGGCAATACCGGAGGAACTACGGATTGAAAGGGAATGATAAATAATGAAAGAACATTACTGGTGTTTTTGTTGAATTTATTACTGATAATGCCGAAGCCTATGAGCTGCACTAATGTACCAGGAGCCTTCCTGTAGTTACGTTGGCAGGCTGACTGCAGGCCACTCTGACTGGACTGGCCTTCAGCCCAAATCTCTAATCAAAGGGAGCTGCATCGTCCACGGAGCAGCGTTTGATGTCTCTTTATGTACAGTCTATTGACCCATCAAGGTTTTATGGTAGAACCCTTAGAAGGAGCAATAAAACATCCCATTGACCTTTTCTCCACTAATGCTGTACACTCACATAGAGATCATCATTATACATCCACACCTTGGTCAACACAACTTTCATAGTGTATCTTTGTCTTTTATTCTGAAATTTTTTGTGATATCTGATCTAGAAACTTTACTTTGAAAGGTGATGTGGGAAAACAATGATTTGACTTGACTTAACCCCTTGACCTCCAGCCCTTTTTTATGTTTAGGACATCCCCATAGTCAGTAGGTATATCTGGAATAAACACAGAGATGTTGGTCGACACTAAACGACCATTTATTGATCTCAAATAAACATTTTCATCCCAAAACAGCAACAAAAAAACACATTTTTTGTTCGTCGCTTCAAACAAGCGTCTTTTTACTGTAGTGTTTTTTGGCTGCTAGTTTACTGAGTTTTTGTCATAAAGCTACACTGATGGTACCGTTGGACTCGTCACAGTCTCAGCTTTCATATGAGATGTCATTTGTTTGTGTAACATGAAGTATCAGAGCGCTAGCCATCAAAATGTGGCGAGTGGGTTGGCTTTATGATCGTATACCGATTTTCATATTAGTTAATTAATTAGCTTGGTGTTGGAGTTGTGTTTGGTGTGTGTAAATATGACTTATATGTGCTTGTAGTGGAGTTTCTCCTGTTTAATTTGATGTATAGCTTCACTATATTTGTACATGATTAGTGCAGCAATCTCCAAAATCCCCCGTGGGGGGAACCTGGAGTTTAACGGGTTAAGTATATTTTAAGTATTAACTACTGGATATATGTATATTGGATTATTGGATTATCATTATTATTATTGCATATTAGTAACATATCAGACTTTATCTGGAATTTAATCTAATTTAAAGTTTATTATAAATAGTTACCTCAGTTATTCAGTGTAACCAACCTAATGAAGTCCCATTCATTATATATATATATATATATATATATATATATATATATATATATATATCACATAGGAAACACTTGTAAACTTCTTAAATTTTCTTAAAAACGTTTGTCTCAGTTGTCTACTATCATGTCATTTGGAAAAAAAAGCCCTATTAATAATATTTCTATATTTTTTTCTATATTTTTTAAAGTATAAAATGACTTCATAGACTTCAGGATTTAATGGATTAATCCAGAAAAGGAACATATTTAGCCTTTTATTTAACTTAGCCTTTAACTTATCCTTTTATGTAATCTGTAAGTAGACTTTAATTATTATTATTTTTACATTTAACATGATATTTACATGTTATATGGCAACAATATGGAAAGTTTAATAGTGGTATTCAGATCCTTTAAAAGTGTCAATAACACAATGTTATTTAGGATTAATAATATATATTAGGATTAATAATTAGAAATGAATGTCCTTGTTGGAATGTTAACTATTTACATATATAAATATATTTATATACTGTATTATATATGATTTTATCTGGAATTGGATCCAATTTTAAGTACTTTATAAATTGTTGGGTATTTAAATCTCTCTATATATACTATAGATGTGGATATATAGGAAAAAGGATGAGACATTGATTGATGAATATGATTATTGGAAGCGTAAATGTTTTTTTGCACCAGCTGCATGGACGACAGACAGAATGTGTCCAGCTGTGTTTATTAGGACTCTCCGTCCAAAACACTCATTTAGACTTCACTGATGAGCTTTTACGGGTAAAAAAAACCCTCTGACTCCATAACAGATCAGATAATCCAGTGGATTTCTAAATGGTTTATTTATCTTTAGAAGAAACTCATAAAGAACCAGTTAATCTGAAAAAAACACCTAATTTGGAGATAGAACATGTTGTTGGGACTAATAACATTGATTTTAATGGATAAAGTATTGAGTCATCAAAACTCTAATACTGTAAATGTCATTTCAAAGTAATCTATTACATTATAATATTACTGTAAGGCATTACACTACTATTACATTACTTTTAAGTTACTCTCACCTAAATTACTGGTTCATTTAGTCTGTTTAGTGGTTTTATCTCCTTGTTACCTTCATGTTACTATTATTATCTGTAAATGTTAAATTACTGCTGCTGTTTCAGGAAGTGGACAGTTCTTTATGTTTCACTATCTAAAGTAATGAGTGTGTATCTGACGTTTTCTGCAGCTTCACTCATTTGATGTGATTTTACTGAATTTGCATGAAAAAAAACAACCATTTCAATCCAATTCAATGTGTTTGAACAGAGTAAAATATTCCTCCCAACACTGAAGATGGAGAGGACGTTTGTGGTTGTAGGTTTTTTGGAAGATAAGAGGAATATAACAACATCCTAATGTTTCACAGACGTTTCTGCAGCTTCACTCGTCTCCATCTTCTGTCTGACGAGTCAAAAGGAAAAGGAAGTCAAACATTTTTTGTGCAATGCTGCGATTTTAGCAAATTTGTATGAAGAAAAACCAAAAAACCACATCACTCTTCACATTGAGGAATACTAGAACAGCACCAGACAGTTCACTGCTACTGATCTCAGAGATTTTAGTGAAAAACTGACCGCTTCAACCCAGATTACTGACATTTGTACCAAGTAAATTATTACCATCTTTTACTGTGTTACAGCAAAACCAATGCATTACAGTAATCTATTACTTTTGTAATGTTTTATTTAGATAATCAATGATTGACTTGGATAAATAATGTTTCTCAGAGTTTCTCAGATAGAAAAGGTGGAGTTAGTTAGAAGAAGTTCCCACAAAAAAAGTCAATTTTAATGCACTTTAATGACATTTATTATTAATTTATTGCTTTTGCAACATGTTAGTCCCAACACTGTTGATGGAGAAATACTAGAATTGTAAAAAAATAGACTTTTTTTTTTTACTTTTCTGCACAGACATTTCACTGCTGCTGATCTTATAGAGATTTTAGTGAATTTATATGAAGAAAAACTTACTGAGTAAACTTTGTACCAAGTAAAATACCATTTTTTACTGTGTTACAGCAAAATCTATTACTTTTGTAATGCTTTGTTTAGATAACTAGAGATTGACTTAAACAAGGTTTCTCAGTTAGAAGAAGTTCCCACAAGAGAACAAGTTTTAAAAAAAAACAAACATTTTAATGCACTTTAATGACATTTATTATTAAATTATTGCTTTTGCAACACGTTACTCCAACACTGTTGATGGAGAAATACTAGAATTGTGAAAAAATAGACTTTTTTTGTACTTTTCTGCAGAGACATTTCACTGCTGCTGATCTCGCAGAGAGTTTAGTGAATGTATATGAAGGAAAAACAAAAAAATGCATGCATTAGAGTAATCTATTCCTTTTATGAGCAGCAGACTGAGGGGCCTGGCTCGGCCCTTACCTTCAAACGAGGACATGGGCTCCAGGATGCCGAACTGCTTGAGGACGGCCATGAAGAGGATGATGACCACGCCGATGGCGAACAGCTCCATGCCCTGGATCCCCATGGCGTCTGGGGCCCGGTCCGGGCCAAGCCTTCACGTCAAGGCCTGGCCCCGGGTCGAGATGAAAGGAGGAGGGGGCCGGCCTGGCGTTACGTCAACCACGAGGCGTCTCAACAGCAGCGAGCGGCGGCGTCCGGCAGCTTCGGGAGACTCGGCATCAGAGGGAGGTGAGGGGGGGGGGCTGTATCCAGGCCTTCTGAGAAAAACAGTGAGAACCAGGCCCGCCAGCTGGATGGAGGCCTGCTTTAATGTCAACACTGATGCCGAAGTGGAAAATATGTGGAAGCCGACATATATGGAAAGCCTCCCTCACCCATGAGGGAAAACGGGGGGTTGTGTCGTCTATTAACAGCGCATTAAAGGAGACGTCTAGAGTCACTTTTCCTAGATTGCACCCTCTTAAAATCAGCTCTTCTCAGTCCTCACGTCATAGCTGGCGCTCGCAGAAAATCACATTTTTGGGGCTCAGATGAAAATGTCTTTGGGGAACAGGGAATCAGCCGCGGTGTCCATTTCCACGTCTTTGGTCCCGGGTCTTTTCATTAGCAGGGAGAAAGTCGGGCTCATTGAGACACAGAACACCAGGGAAAAGAAACACCGTGGAAGTCCTCTCATCTTCCGCGCCATAAAACCGCCCAACGACATTAGCAATTATAAATAAATTAGCCCATTATATGCGGCGACCACATGAGTAATTTCCCCGAGTCCTCAGCTCTGGAACAAAAACATAGTGTTCACGCTGAGGAGGATGTGACTTTCTGGAATCATGTGATCATATAATATTAAAACACATGGAAGGAGTTCATCAGTGATATCTATAAAACGTGGAGTTCAGTCTGTGCTGCTGTCCCGTCTGCTGCTGTTCTTTTTTTTGTTTGTCCAAAATCCAGGTCCAGATATGGAAGAGTATGGCCCTGGAGACACTTAGAGCAGCAGCAGTAATGTCCAGGGAGGGAAATCCTGAGAAACTGAGAGGAGCTGAAACCTCCTCCTCCTCCTCCTCCTCCTCTAGGGACTACCTCCTCCTCCTCCTCCTCTTTGCATAGTTTTCCATCTGGATCTCCGTCGTATCTGTTGCTGCTTCTGATCCCAACTTTTTTCCTCCTCTCCCGTCGACTCGCTGAGGTTTTAGAAGCGGAGAGTTCCCCGTTTACCTCAAACCTTCCGCCCCATCCCGAGTCTTTCCCGTGGTCTCTCCTTCCTCGGCTGCACTCCTCCCTTTTTCCTCCGTCTGATTCGCCTCCTCCTCCTCCTCCCTCCATCTCCTCTGTCATTCCATAACTTTGGCCAACCGCAGACTTTCTCTCCCCCTCCAACCCCTTCTCAGATCCCTCTTCCCTTCTCCAAACTCTCCCCCTTTCCCCCAACACATCCACCTCTGCTTCTTCTTCTCTTTCTCCTTCTTCTTCACCCAAATTAAAGGGTTCTGTTGTGTTATTAGTATTATTGGTGTGTGTGCAGGAGTGTGTATAAATTTGCAGGTCAGGAGAGGATAACTGATGACTTTGCACTCGCTAATGCATTAAGATAAGATGCGTGTGTGTGTGTGTGTGTGTGTGTGTGTGTGTGTGTGTGTGTGTGTGTTAATGCATTGACTCGGTCGCAGATAGGAGACACAGATGGGCGGCCAGTGTGAGAGATCGATATCTTTTGTGGTGAGGTGGTGTTGGTGAGCTTCCCCATCTCTTCTCTCTGCACTTACCCCCAAAAAACCTACAACCATGACGTCACACATCTATTTCTTCACTGTTCTAGTATCACTGCATCATCAGTGTTGTTAAAGTGATAAATGCACTGATTTTTGCTGTAATTTAAGGCAACACAGGAAAAATATGCTAATATTTTACTTGGTATAAATGTCAGTAACATTTGCTTTTAACTGGGATTGAAGTGTTTTAGATTGAGATTGCTCCACTAATCATGTCCAAATATAGTGAAGCTATACATCAAATGAAACAGGAGAAACTCCACTACAAGCACATATAAGTCATATTTACACACACCAAACACAACTCCAACACCAAGCTAATTAATTAACAAATATGAAAATCGGTATACGATCATAAAGCCAACCCACTCGCCACATTTTGATGGCTAGCGCTCTGATACTTCATGTTATACAAACAAATGACATCTCATATGAAAGCTGAGACTGTGACGAGTCCAACGGTACCATCAGTGTAGCTTTATGACAAAAACTCAGTAAACTAGCAGCCAAAAAACACTACAGTAAAAAGTCGCTTGTTTGAAGCGACGAACAAAAAATGTGTTTTTTTGTTGCTGTTTTGGGATGAAAATGTTTATTTGAGATCAATAAATGGTCGTTTAGTGTCGATCAACATCTCTGTGTTTATTCCAGATATACCTACTGACTATGGGGATGTCCTAAACCTAGAAAAGGGCTGGAGGTCAAGGGGTCAAGGCATTACAGGTAAAAAATGGTGATATTTTCCTCAGTACAAATGTCAGTAACATGCATATAAATGAGTTTTTAACCTGGATTCATGCAAATTCATCAAACAGAAGATGGAGATGGGTGAACGTCAGATATCACATTCTGCAGATGGACACACACTCATTACTTTGTGGTTTTCTTCATATAAAACCACCACATTTCCTCACTTCCTCATATGTTAGTGAAACATCAGGATGTGAAGAACATGTTTGAGAACTGTCCACTTCCTGATGCAGCAGCAGTAATTTAACATTTACAGAGGAGCCATAGTAACATGAAGGTAACAAGGAGATAAAACCACTAAACAGACTAAATGAGCCTGTTATTTAGGTGAGAGTAACTTAAAAGTAATGTAATAGTAGTGTAATGTCTTATATTTAAAATACAGTAATATAATAATGTAATAGATTACTTTGAAATGACAGTATCACTGTGTATGTTGGGTCCAGAGCATTTTAAGGTGTTTCAGAACTATTGCATGTGTGTGTGTGTGTGTGTGTGTGTGTGTGTGTGTGTGTGTGTGTGTGTGTGTGTGTGTTCCTCTGGGCAGCCCATTAGGACGCTAACAGGTTTTTAAAAGGTAGGCTTGGCTCTGGCTGCTGACACAACAGTCAGTAAATAGAAGATGTTTCCTCTAAGAGAGACACACTCATCTATCACTGCAGTCAAATGACTCTATCGTCTAAAATCATCTTTTAAAACCAGCCTGAAATGTTCTAATATCATCAAATATTTAAATGCAGCTCTTTATTATAAGTGGTTCTGATTCTGTAGGAGCCCAAAAAAAAGCTTTTAAATATATATATTTAAAAATTATCATTACTTTTTGATATTCCGTGTAAAAAATCACACAAAATCGTGATTTTTGTTTAAAATAAATATGTAAAAATGGACTTTTTAATAATTAAATGTACATTTTAAGACCTGATGAATCTTCTTTTATTAAAAGGTTTTTAACTTTCTTATTTTGCCAAACTTTTAGCAATAGTTTTAAAGTTCTATTGCTGAAAAATATATATATTTTTATCTTTTTTTATTGAAGTATATTAATATGGGTTGAAATTGACCCGTAACTCCATAGATTTTATTATATATAATAATAATATAATTAAAAAATAAATGCATTTAATTCAAGAGATGTGTTTTAATCCTCCTCAGGAATAATTATATCACACAATAACATTTTATTTATATATATGATTCTATTGAGGTTCATTTTACTGTTTTTTAAATTGAAATCAAGGAGTAAACTGATAAAAACTAATATTAAAACTAATATTTTATTGGTTAATGAAGGTGACCAAGAGATGAGAAACTAATTGGTTGATAGATAATGGGTCAAAACTGACCTGTTAACATAAATGATATAAAATTGATTGAAATTATGACCTTTTTGTTGTTAGGGTTATAAAATAAGACTATAAAACAATAATTAGAGACTGAAATTATTGATAGATGATGGTTTTAAGACTTGTTAACATAAGAGATGGAAACACCAAACTAACACAGGAGGAAGGTTAAATGCAGCACTGTCTTTGTATCACGTGAAAATAAAAAGCGTGGATCCCGTGGTGGTGAAACCATACGGGTGTTCCTACCTGAGCGGTGATACCTGGCGGCGCTGTGGCCGCAGGGCGAGAGGCAGCTGGGCCGAGACAGACGCCGCCTGGCCTCCACGGAGAGAGCAGCCATTACAGCTCCCATAACAGCAAAGACAAGGGGCCCAACAAGCTGCCCTGAGGTGCTCCGGAGATACCCAACAACTGGCTGAACCTCGCTGTATCGGACAGAAAGCTCCTGTCTGCTGGGACGGTTTTGCAGCGTGTGAGGGTCCGTGGGTGTGTTCCTGCTTTTGTTCGAGTTTCTGACACCACATCACAGCGATGGAGATCAAGAAGGTCGAGGGATCAAACAGGGCTGTAGAGATGCTGACCTTTAACATCACACGCGTTTAAACACCTCCTCTCTTTTTATTTTCGTCCGGATCGACCCCCATGACCCCTGGCAGCAGCATTGATGTTCCCTATGAACTGGTGTCGACCACTTTCTGTTTGTATAACGTAAGGCATTACACTACTATTGCATTACTTTTAAGTTACTCTCACCAAAATAACAGGAAATATGGATTTGTTGATCTAAATATAGCTCATGCAGGGACACAACAGGCCAGATTGGAGCTCTAAGCAGAATTTTATCTTTAAAAATTAAAGAAATGACTATAAAAAAAGGCCATTTAAGTTTACTTTTACCAAAAATGAACATTTTTCTACATTTTACTGCATTTGCGGGATGCAAAGTCATTAATTATGTCGTCATATGCCAGTTCAGAGTCATATCTTATTATATAATACCTTATAAATTATAATAACCAGGGCACTCAAGTGTTATTATGCCATTTAATGAGTGGAGGAGCTTTTATTTTGAAAAGCAACTGTAATTTATAGATTTGGATAAACTACATTATGATTTATTTAGGTCTACGTGGTAAATTACACAATAAAATGAATGTAAATAGTAACGTCACAGAGATGAAAATGCAATTATTGCAAAAATATTATATATTATTATTATATAGCCTCATTATTTATTTATTTTTATATTAATTCATTGCGTTTTGCTGCTGTGATGTTTTATATTTCTCTAAATTTATCCTATTTTATTTAATTTTACCTCCATAAAAAAGCTAGAAACCTTCAACCGGTCAATTAACTACTCATCTTTTTTATTTTTTTGTCTTTCTCTCTTTTTTTGTTATTGAAAAGTACATTTTTACCATTTTTTTAAAACAAAAATCACAATTTTTTACACGACATATCAAATGTTGTGACCAAAACTGAATATAAAATTTTAAATACATATATTTCAAACCTTTTTAACAGAGTTAAATGATCTGGTACCAAGTTTTTATGGTTCCACCACATGATTCTGATTCTGTCACTGACTCATATCCATTTATACTGCGTTCAGTATGATTTGTTGTTGTTTACTGTAACGTGATGTTGTTCTGGGGTTCAGTATCACACTGATTTTCTATTTCTGGAACCTGCTGACTGAGCTGAAAAGGAATTACACCAGCCTGGAATCTAATCCAAATGCTTAATACACACAGAATAAACCAATATATTAGGTAGGAATCCACCAATTAGATCAATATTAGCACAGCATTGACATATGGCAATGACTGTGGCTTAATTTTACTAAAAAGCAGTAATAAAAAGTCCATATTTTACTGTTTAGATGTAAAAATCAAGGCTTTTACTTTGAAGGGCAAAACAATAATCACATCATACGACCAGGAAAATATTGTTTTTAATCAATTTTTTGGCTTAAAAGACAAAAAGTTGTCTATTATCATGTCAGAATAAAACAAACTGTATGAGTAACATTTAAGTTTTTTATTTTAAGTATAAAATAACAGACAGTATTATATAAGACGTCCACTATTGCATCGATATTAGCCCTCTATTGCATAGTATTGCCATATATTTATGTTTTACTATGTAGACGTAAAGATCAAGGCTTTTACTTTGAAGGGCAAAACAATAATCACATCATACGACCAGGAAAATACAGTTTTCACTCCATGTTTTTGCTTAAAAGTCAAAATGTTGTCTACTATCGTGTGAGAATAAAAAAATCTGTATGAGTAACATTTATTTCAAGGCTTTTACTTTGAAGGACAAAACAATAATCATATCATACGACCAGGAAAATACTGTTTTTAATCCATTTTTTGGCTTAAAAGTCAAAAAGTTGTCTATTATCATGTCAGAATAAAACAAACTGTATGAGTAACATTTATTTTTTTTTATTTTAAGTATAAAATAACAGACAGTATTATAAAGGACGTCCACCATTGGATCGATATTAGCCCTTATGCTTATGTTTTACTACTTAGACGTAACGATCGAGGCTTTTACTTTGAAAGACAAAACAATAATCACATCATATGACCAGGAAATGCTGTTTTTACTCATTTTTAAATGGACTGCCATTTGGAAACTCTGTGTAATAGAGGATTAGATGTTGGATCTTTGATTTTTTTTAATAATAAATTGTCTTCATGTAGATACCTGTACACAGACCAGGTGTGGTCCCTCCTCTCTCCACTAGATGGAGCTGGACGCTCATTTACAGCAGCTCCCATTCTTTGACAGGAGGGAAAAGGAAATGAAACATGAGAGAATAGATCAAATCTTTGGGTTTATTCCAAGATCGAATCAGCTTATTCAGCACGCCGTGCGGTTTGTCTCGTCATCATTTTCCCTGCGTTTCACAGGGAAAATGATCGATTAAGACAAGACGCCATGAAATTCCAGATTAAAAGAAGCCTGGCTCTTATTCTTGCTAAAACAAAGGCCGGGTAATTAGCGTCATGTCTTTCACAATGTCTGCACGGAGGGAGCTTATCAAACACTGAGGCTGCGGGAGTCTGAGCAGTGTAGTGAGATCTGATTATATTGCACCATCCATGTCTTTTTTATGCTCATATCTTCCCTAACAACCAGCTCCAGGGCTCCAAGATGAAAAAAAAAACTTTCTACAAGAGCTGTGAATATATAACCGGTCGTCAGGGGAAAGGCGGTATAGCTCTTTCAGGATCTTCTCGTTCCAATTAAGACCAAACCCAGCCTCTGTTCCATGTGAGATAATCCCTGTTCTTCATAAAATCACCTCGGCCCGGCAGGTTCAAAGGCAGCTGAGCTCTATAATTAAAACAAGGACTTCTTAATCAAAAAGTTTTTCCTCCTCTCTTTGACCTGGATGTTTCTTTAGTCTTCTCTTTTCTCCTCATCTAACACCCAAATGTCTCTCTCTCTCTCCCCTGAAGGCAGAATTAGGTTAAAGCTAAGTTGCCCTCCAAAAAAATCTTTGCCCCCCCCTTATTCCTCAAAATGGTTTGGTCCAGATGCTGTTTTCCAGTGGGCGGGGCCTGTGGCTAACGGTAGCTAGCTACATGGAAGAAACCATTAAAACTAGGAGGAAGCCAGTAAGTCGGTCGTTAAGATCCTTAACGAGCTCTAACGATGCAAGTTACCATAGCAACAACGACTAGCAGGAGTGAAGAGGGATGTGATTGGGGTTTTTCATAAAAAGTCACACTTTTATTTACCAGCATGAGATGCTTATATTATAAAATGAGTAGTAGTAGTATAGTCAAGCAAAAGGAAGGTCAGTTTTCTATCTTCTCTAAGCAGCTAAACATGATAGCATCCAGCCTTTTCTAATTTTCTAACCATTAGAACACTGGAGTGTAGGTAATTTAGCTTATTTAAGTTTTTTTTTTCTTGATTTCAATCAATTTAATCCTTTTTTAAAAGAGTCTTTTCTTAAAACAAGACCAAATTGACCCATCTGAGGGAATGAAATAAGATGTAAAGTGAGGAGATGCAATGAGCAAACACATTGAGCCATTAGAACACTGGAGTGATACTTAACTATACACCTATGTAGATATTAATGCACCAAAAACAGCGAGAATAGTCATTTACCACATTAGTGATGTATAGAGTGGATTTATGATTAGTTTAAAGTTAAAAAACAGTGTTTTCCTTCAAAATAAGGGCATTTCTATTGTAAATAAATATGGAACATTGCTATAACTACTCTAATTATAACATTATTATAACATTTAATACTGTTTAACACCAGATTAATATAGTAATATGCTACTATACCCATTGAAATGGGATTTTCTCCCTGACTATGGATCCGAAATCAAACTACAATTTGAGGATTTATGGGAAGTGACAGGAAGAGACTAAACAAAGCAAGAGAGGAGAAACGGGGCCTTTTCTCCTCTGCAGAGAACATTCATCATCGAGTTCTGTCACGGAGCTAAACGCTGCACCCTGAGGTGTCCTCACCTGCCTTTTACAAACTTTAGGAGAATCTGGGGCGAGAGACGCTGACGATCGGAGGTAAACGAGCCGAGGGATGAGGGAGAAAAACGAAATGCTGCTGCTGCAGCTGCTGATTCAGATGGTGATGGAGCAAATGTTCATAGGATGTGAGGACAGAGGATAGACTTACATCTGATCAATGACCAACGGAAGGACACAACTAGAAGGACGGACCAATGATAATTAATACAAATCACAATTTTAGTGGGAAAACATGTCACAATAAAAGTCTCCTTTAACCCATTTAAGCCTAAACTTTCAAAGGTTTCATGCATATATCAGTTGAGTCATGTTTCTTTGCAGGAAATATCATTTTAATGGCTGTTATAGCTGCTGTTTGCACAAATCTGCCCATAAACTAAAATCTATTCATCACATGTACATGTTATGTAAAAGCTGCATGAATAACATGTACTTTTTTAATTAATAAAAGTATAAAATGACAGTCACAGACTTTTTTAAAAAGTTCAGAAAATACTCCAGTTTGAGAACATGGATGTTTTTTAATGACTCTAATGATTATATAGCTGCAGATTAACTTCTTATTGATTAAATAATCCATTAATCTATTTATCTTTAATGCTAATCATGCTTAATACACACACAATAAACCAATATATTAAGTATATTAGATCAATATTACCCCTTTATTGCATAGCGTTTGACATTGACTTAATATTACTAATAATCATAATATAAAATCCCTATTTTACTGTTTAGATGTAAAATTCAAGGCTTTTATTTTGAAGGACAAAACAATAATCACATTATACGACCAGGAAAATACAGTTTTTAATCCATTTTTTGGCTTAAAAGTCAAAATGTTGTCTACTATTATGTCAGAATAAAACAAACTGTATGAGTGACAATTATTTTTTTAATTTTAAGTATAAAATAACAGACAGTATTATATAGGACGTCCACCATTGCATCAATATTAGCCCTCTATTGCTTATGTTTTACTATTTAGACATAAACATCAAGGCTTTTACTTTGAAGGAGAAAACAATCACATCATACGACCAGGAAAATACTGTTTTCACTTCATTTTTTGGCTTAAAAGACAAAATGTTGTCTACTGTCATGTCAGAATAAAAAAAATATATTTATTTGTTTATTATTTATTAATTTTTTAAATTTTAAGTATAAAATAACAGACAGTATTATATAAGACGTCCACCATTGGATCGATATTCGCCCTCTATTGCATAGTGTTGCCATATATTTATGTTTTACTATTTAGACGTAAAGATCAAGGCTTTTACTTTGAAGGACAAAACAATAATCACATCATATGACCAGGAAAATACAGTTTTCACTGGATTTTTTTGCCTAAAAGACAAAATGTTGTCTACTATCATGTCAGAATAATAAAAATATATATATATTTATTTATTATTTATTTATTTTTGTAATTTTAAGTATAAAATAACAGACAGTATTATATAAGACGTCCACCATTGGATCGATATTCGCCCTCTATTGCATAGTGTTGCCATATATTTATGTTTTACTATTTAGACGTAAAGATCAAGGCTTTTACTTTGAAGGACAAAACAATAATAACATCATATGACCAGGAAAATACAGTTTTCACTCCATTTTTTGGCTTAAAAGTAAAAAAAATCACATCATATGACAGTCATAGACTTAAAGGCTCATAGGCTTAAATGGGGTTAAGAAGACAAATGATCCAATCAACAGCAGCTTAATACCTTGAATGATGGTTCCAGTGATGAAGCCAAAGAAGCAGCGCAGCAGTTTGGTGATCTCCTTCTCACAATCTGCCCGGCAGGAATTCATCTTCTAAACTTTTGACAAAAAAACGGCCTAAAAAACGAGGGAAACGTCAAATAATAAAAGGTCGAAATCTAAACGAGGCTTCGAAAGCGAGACACTTGAATGGCAAAGTTTCATTTTCTTTCTCCAGCGGACGTTTCCTCTGATGTTTAACTTGGACTCTCCTGTTTAAACGTGTGTCCCAGTTATTTTTACAGGTGATGTTCCTCCTCCTCCTCCTCCTCCTCCTCCTCCTCTTCTACCCTTGTCGACTCTCAGGAGGTGAACTGAACCCCGTGAAGTCGGACCTGCAGCTCCGATCGCTGTCGTTCCATCTGACCCGTTAACTCTCCTCCAGTTTCAGCCTCCGCGAGGCCACGTTTGGTCACTGGGTCACGCTTCGCCCTCTGAAGTTGAATCAGGTAAAAGTCATTCAGGAGCTGAAGTAGAAAAATCTGCCTCCTTCAGAATACTGGACCCTTTCTGCTCCTCTACTCCCCCCTCCCTTCTCCTCCTGGCTTCCATTTCTAATCCGGCTCCTATTACAGTTTTCATATCCTATCTCTCTCTCTCCATTTCATTATCACACTCTTTTTCTATGGTGTGGAAGTTACTTTTAATTCACAGCTTAACCTTTGCGCCTTTTTTTTTCCTTGTTAAGCCATGATCCGTCTAATTTCTCCATGCTCATCTAAAATATAGAGTTTTCCTTTACAAATATTTACCACGTTAGCAATCGTCAAGAATCAGTTTGCCTATATCAAAATACATGAAGAGGCCATGTTGCCTGATGCTGAAGTCATGATCAGTAGAAACTGATCTTCAGGATTTATCATTCCTGTGAATCACTAAAGTTGTTGAGACCTGCTTCACATCTGTGTTGCATGGAGTCGACCAACTTCTGGTTTTAATAGGACTAAGGTTTGGGTTGACCACAGCAGAACTTTAATTTTATTGGTCTAGAACCAAGATGCTGCTGGTTTACTGGTGTGTTTGGGGTCGTTGTCTTGTTGAAACTCACATTTCAAGGACATTTCCTCTTCAGGATAAAGTTAACATCACTTCTTCAAGTATTCTGATATATGCAAACTGATCCACGATGCTCACAGCAAGAAGGTCACAGGTTCAAGACCTCCTTGGTCCTGGGTCTGGGACCTTTCTGTGTGGAGTTTGCATGTTCTCCCCGTGTCTGCGTGGGTTTTCACCAGGTACTCCGGCTTCCTCCCACAGTCCAAACACATGCTGAGGTTAATTGGAGACTCTAAATTGCCCGTAGGTGTGAGTGTGTGAGTGAATGGTGTGTGTGCCCCTGCCTCACGCTGTAATGCGCTGGGATTGGCTCCAGCAGACCATGTGACCCTAATGAGGAATAAGCAGTTATAGAAGATGAGATAACTTTAAACTAATCATAAATCAACTCTATACATTACTAATGTGGTAAATGACTATTGTAGCTGCAAATGTCTGGTTTTTGCTGCATCAATAGAGGAACATTTCCAGCAACTATCACTCCAGTGTCTAATGGATCAATGTGTTAATGGCTGATTATAAAACCCTTGATGCTAACATGTTAGCATAGCTGGAAACAGTTTAGCTGCTTAGAGAAGATAGAAAACTGACCTTCCGTTGAGCAGGTTGAGTATCTGGAGCATCACATTTGTGGGGTCGATTCTAAACTTGTCAATGTCTTGACTATATTTTCTATTCAATTAACATGGTGGTAAATAAAAGTGTGACTTTTTTTTAGTGTATTTTTCTGTATAAGGCAAATGGGATCATGAATAAATGAGGGAAAAAACTATGAAAATCTCTTATGGACCTACATCCCTCCTCCCTCCCCCTAGTCGCTGTTGCTATGGTAACTTCCATCGTTAGAGCTCGTTAACGATCATTAGGTCTGGCTGTTAAAAAAGTGGACTAATGTTGAACAAGTGTAATAAATGACTTACTGGCTTCTACATATTAGTTTGATTGGTTTCTTCCACGTAGCTAGCTGCTAGCCGTTAGCCACTGGCCCCGCCCACTGGAAAACAGCATCTGGACCAAACCACTTTGAGGAATAAGGGAGGGGGGTACTTTATTATATTTCCTATTTATTTTACAACTCATGGTGGTAAATAAAAGTGTGACTTTTCATGGAAAACACTAAATTCTCTGGGTGACTCCAAACTTTTGGACGGTAGTGTACGTTCTCTTAGGAAGATCCTACATTCTCTACCTTTAAAACAGGTAGAGTAACATCTATTTGTGGCTTATCATGGAAACACCAGGATCCTCACTCCTTCTGCCATTTATTCCCACCACAATCCCTTTATATCCAGCAGCTTATTAAACTGAGGTGATCCTGAATGCATCACTCCCGCTCGCTCTTGAGTCTAAACTCCACCACAGCATCCTCCCTCCTCTCTCTGATACACATCTCCACCTCACCGCTGCTATTTATAGCTGCTGGCCATTACCGTGCTGAGGGCTTACCCACCAACAATGCTGAATCTCTCTTCCCCTGGCACCGCTCAGATGAAATAGATTGCATCACAGCCGAGCTTTTCTTTCTCCTGTGTGTGTGTGTGTGTGTTTTTAGCCTCTGAGCTACTGTGTCACCTGCACAAAGAGCCTTTCAGTGCTTCTGCAAACAGAAAAAGGGAAAAAACCAGCCCCACAGGTCATCTGATTCTGTTAAATATGGATTGTTTGTGCAGAATAAAGGGAAAGAAGGAACTAAATAGTAGAAAAACACACGTTGCAGCAAAGAAAAGCTTCCTATGAGACTGAAGAGATGTCATTTCTGTACTAATCACTCTCAAGACACACACACACACACACACACACACACACACAAACACACACACACACACACACACACACACATCTTGACATATTTGGCTGCACTGAGAGAAAAATAAGACTGAAAAAAAGAAGCGAAGTATAAGAATTTGTCATCTTTTGGACATGCTGCGTTCAAGTAGCGCTGTAAATCACACTATCTGGTATATAATACCAATGTAATGCAATTACAACCACATAAATGATGCTTTATCTCTATAATCTGACTGTTTTACTGTTAAAACCTCCATAATATTTATTGCATGAATCACTGACCATCCAAAGGAGAGAAACCCAAAATATATATTTTATATTAATCACTCATTAATTCTCATTTACTAAACCTTATTAGGTTGAATTGTTGAACTGTGTCAACATAATTTTATTAAACAATACTGAATATCCCTCAAAACTTTTATTGCTAAGTTTTAGAAGTGAGTGTATTTAATATTTCTGCTGCCGGAATCCCAAGGGGAAAAGATTCAAAGGGTGTGTGTGTGTGTGTGTGTGTGTGTGTGTGTGTGTGTGTGTGTGTGTGTGTGTGTGTGTGTGTGTGTGTGTGTGATACAGCATTGCCTGATAAAGAACAAGGACAGGTCATATACAACAAGTCCAGCTCTCACATTTCAGGACCTAGAACATCATTACATGCTACATGAGGCTGGACTCACCTTGGATCTTAAGGACAGATTCATTTTTTTTTATTTTTCCTTCTGTTGAATTTAACTTTTGATGAGAAACACTTGTTTTTCTGCTTTCCTGGTTTTCCTGGACAGGAAGAAATAAGGAATATTATAAGAAGGGATGTTTCCATGGCACATTATTTACAAATGGTGCCAATTTTTATAGCTAAAAGTTCAATTTCTGCTGTTGATGCAACTTTATTTCATGATTAACATCATAACTGATCAGTAAAAACAAGAAAAAAGCTACAGTGGATAAAACTACACCTACATACAAGCAATGGTTCAGTCATTATATGTATTAAAGCCTTATTAAACGCCTTTATTATCCAGGGTTTATATCACAGGACAGTAATTATTAAATCATACTATGGGCTAATACACAATACAAGTTATTTATGATATATATCATAAGATAAATGGGTGTTAAATTAAGAAAAATGCATTAATTTTATTAATAAATACAAAATAAGTGTCTTTTGAATCTGTTGAATATGTTTTACTGGCTTTTACTGATAGAACGCAGCAAAACATGTGGATGTTTCATGTTAATAATGTTGTATTTGAGAGAAATTCCTTATTTTTTACTGTTTGTGGAGGTGAATCTGTTGATAATACACATTCTGGATTCACTTCTTTCATTAAAAGTTTTCTCTCTCAGGCAAATGTTTAATTGCAGGGTCACAGCTGGACCACTGGGTGGAGCAACGGGACTTCTGTCCACCAGCAACACTGGATTAAAGGAGATATAATAAACAAAATCAGGATGTTTTAACTGGAATCAAATGGGTTAAAATCCAGAACATTAATGAGTATTTGTCAGGTGTGATCTGTGGACTGAAGTTGCTTAAAATGTTTAATTAAAAAACAACATTTCTGCCCTTCGGGATCCAAAAGTGAGGTGTTTTTTTTCTTTTTACTGACTTTGCACACAAAATTAAAATGCTAATTTTATTGCTCACCACTGAGATACAACAAAAAATATATATTTTTCATAAAAAACACACAACACACCCTGAATTTAAAACCACTGTTGTTCAACAGGACGAAAGCTGATTAAAAAACATTTTATTTTTTATAAAAGTAATATTATAGTGTCATTAAAAGGAAGCAGAAGATGAAGAATATTTATCCCTCTATTGCATGACATAGTAAAAGATATTTAGAATGTTTTTTAATACTTAAATAATAGATATATTAAAATAAATTGTAATAAAACATTGTAAATATAGTGTAGTTTCATGCTATGTAAGTCAATGGGACTAGGACACTAGGAAATTTACATATTTACATATTTAACCCGTTAAACTCCTGAGATTGCTCCACTAATCATGTTCAAATATAGTGAAGCTATACATCAAATTAAACAGGAGAAACTCCACTACAAGCACATATAAGTCATATTTACACACACCAAACACAACTCCAACACCAAGCTAATTAATTAACAAATATGTAAATCGGTATACGATCATAAAGCCGACCCACTCGCCACATTTTGATGGCTAGCGCTCTGATACTTCATGTTATACAAACAAATGACATCTCATATGAAAGCTGAGACTGTGACGAGTCCAATGGTACCATCAGTGTAGCTTTATGACAGAAACTCAGTAAACTAGCAGCCAAAAAACACTACAGTAAAAAGTCGCTTGTTTGAAACTACTGACTATGGGTATGTCCTAAACCTAAAAAAGGGCTGGAGGTCAAGGGGTTAATATTTAATTCAAAGTGCAAACAAAAATAAAGAATGAAAATTATATAAAATTCTGAATAAAAGACAACATCAAACAGGATATCCTGGTCATGTGACCTCATAAATAGTATGTCCTTCAAAATAAAAGCCCCCTTTTCACGCCTAACTGTAAAAACAGATTTAGTAATTGTAATTGTTGTCCTATAGAAACACTATGCAGCAGAGAATTAATGGTGGACATTTGATGAATGAGTGTAAACTGTTGATCTCTGGACACTTGACCCTGAGAGCAGCCTTCCAGCACAGTAACTAAGTCTTTTTCCCACCAGGGACCACGTGAGGTCGGCAAAGGTCAAAGGAATCAATCCAGCGATCAATCCCAACCCTGTTATTGCTGTTATTGCTATTCACAGCGCTGTCAATCCCAGCTCCTCCTCACAGCCACTCACACATAAATGCTTCCTGCGTTTTCTCACCTTTGTCCTGCGGCTGCGTGCTGGCGATGATCCATTTCACCAGGCAGCACTTCATCAGGGCTTTCCGGGAGAATCGCGGCTTCTGCCACTTCCCAGAATCCTTCACTCTGCCCGGCGCGGGCTCCACGCCATTGGCATCTCCCAGCAGGCTGCCATCGACCACCTTACCATCCGCCTGGAGGAGGAGGAGAGAGTTCAGGTCGATATGGAAATCAAAGACACCAGGCAGAGGTTTTTAAATGAAGCAGCTGATTACAGCTCTGGAAAAAATAATAAGAAACCACTGAAAAATGATCCGTTTTCTGATTTTACTACTGTTTGAGTCTACACTATCCTTCAGTGTTAGAAATTTCCTTATTATTTAAAGAAAATCACTGTTTTTTCCAATGAATATAACATTAAACTAATCATAAATCCACTCTATACATTGTTAATGTGGTAAATGACTATTCTAGCTGCAAATGTCTGGTTTTTGCTGCATCAATATCTACATAGGTGTATAGAGGCTATGATTTTACAATGTTATTTGTCATTAATTTATGTCTTGAAATAATGACACACAGAGAAAGAGAAAGGATTCGGCCTCATTCAGAATCAGATTTTTTACATCTGACGACTGTTTTTGAAAGAAAACCACTGTTTCCACTTCCTACTAATCAGAAATATATACTATACATTGCTAATGTGGTAAATGACTCACATTAGCAATGTATAGAGTGTATTTCTGATTAGTTTAAAGGGAAAAAACAGCATCAAGGATCAGTTTGCCTATATCAAAATCCCTGAAGAGGCCATGTTGCCTCATGCTGAAGGCATCAGTTTTAAATTCAGGTTGTGTTATTTATTAGAACTTTAATTTTATTGGTCTGGAACCAAGATGCTGCTGGTTTACTGGTGTGTTTGGGGTCGTTGTCTTGTTGAAACTCACATTTCAAGGACATTTCCTCTTCAGCATGAAGGTAACATCACTTCTTCAAGTATTCTGATATATGCAAACTGATCCATGATGCTTTTGAAAGAAAATCACTGTTTTTTTCCAATGAATATAACTTTAAACTAATCATAAATCCACTCTATACATCACTAATGTGGTAAATGACGATTCTAGCTGCAAATGACTGGTTTTTGCTGCATCAATATCTACATAGGTGTATAGAGGCCCATTTCCAGCAACTATCACTCCAATGTTCTAATGGATCAATGTGTTTGATCATTGATCAGAAGGTTAATGGAATAAAAGAAAAAAATCTATTTTACAACTCATGGTGGTAACTTTACTGAAAATCTACTGAAATTTAATGAAAATCAACTGAACGTTACTGAAAATCTAATGAAACTTACTGAAACTTTATTAATATTAATATAATTTTCACCCTCAACCTACTATTGTTATACAAATCTGGAAAAAAACTGTTTTCTTATGATTTTACTACTTATAATTATGTGTTTGGGATAAATTAACATTTTAGTTTGATTCTATAAACTACTGACAACATTTCCCCTAAATTCCAAATATAAATGTCATCATTTAGATCATTTATTTACAGAAAATGACAAATGGAGCTCAAACAATGCAAAGAAACAAGATCAAATTCATTTTAAAACAACATAATATTAATGTTTACACTTAAGAAGAGTTCATAAATCAATATTTGCTGCAATAATCCGTATTTTTAATCCCAGTTTTCATGCTCTCCACAGTCTTTACCATTGATCTTGGGTGATTTCTACTTAAAATCCATGGAAACTTTTCAGAAAATCTGCTGAAAATTTACTAAAAATCTACTGAAACTTGTTGGAAATTTTCCCCAAATTCCAAACAAAAATATCATCATCATCATAGCATCAAGAAACAAGATGAAATTCAGTTTAAAACAACATAATACTGATGTTTTCACTTAAGAAGAGTTCAGAAATCAATATTTGCTGCAATAACCTTTATTTTTTCCAGAATACTATATATATAAATGAAGTCTTTTTACTGGAAATCTACTGAAACGTGTTGAAAATTACTGAAAATCTACTGAAAATCTACTGAAACTTAATGAAAATCAACTGAAAATTATTGTAAATTACTGAAAAATCTCCTGATTCCAGTTTTCATGTGTATTTTCATGTTCTCCACAGTCTTTATCATTGTTCTTGGTGATTTTATTCCATCCTGGTTCCTCTTTAAGCAGAATGAGGCAGAAGAAAACCTGCACCCACAGCAGCAGAAATAGAACATTCACTAGTATATGTGAAATAAGAATTGGTGTTTTATTACCTCAGGATGAACGTAATCGTCTGACCTCTCGGAACAACAGCTTCTTTTGGATGCAAATGTTGAAAGGTTAATACGATAGGACTGAGACAGATGTGTGTCTGCTGCGCTAATCTCATATAATTTATTAATGGCATCGAGACAACACTCGATGTTTAAATCACTTCTCTCATTGTGATTATGATGTCAATGAGAAACAAGAAGCTGGAAAACTTTTTAGCAACGACTAAAAATGACTAATGATTCTTTAGCTGAATATCTTGAATACCTTTCTACCCAATGAGCTTTATTCCCATAAATAAGGATAATATATAACAATTAAAAAAATGTACTGTTTTAAATGCTTTAAATGTATATGAGAAATTAAGATATAGGCTGATATCAGGTAAAATGGGCCAATTAGAGCCAATGACAACTGATAACTGTGGTTGATTTGATTAGTTTATGGTTTCTATGGTGATGAGGCAATACTTCAAATCTAGACTCAACCAGAAATGTGTATTATAAGTAGCCTGGTATGATAAATCTGACTAAAGTATTATAAGATGATAAATATAATAAAAAACAAACATGCATGATATCTGTCTTGGTGGCATCCATCAGAAATAATGCTGTTAGTTTGATATATTAACATATTTTTTTTGGAAAAGCCCATTTACCTTAACCCCCTAAGATAAAATGGGCCACATGGTTTCATCTAAAATGGGCCACATGACATTTAATTCAACTAAAACATGAACAGCATGTTGATTTTAATGTGAAATTAGTTCAACTCAAAGTAGTTTTGCTGTGTTTGTGTAACTTAGCTTGTTCCATATGACTGGGTGCTAGCTTGTGTAGCGTTAGCTTAGCTTGTATACATAGGTGTGTTAGCATGTGTGTGTACAACACATAACTGATCTGTTCTTGTTTTAATAGCAGCAATATGAGTTTGTTTAAAAGTAATGTGGTTCTAAGCAATTGTGTTTTAACATTAATGTTGAATTAATCTTGAATTAGAATTTCCCTTTAGTCATTTGAGTGGCCCCTTTTACCTGATGAGGTGGCCCCTTTTACCCGATGAGGTGGCCCCATTTTACCTGATGAGGTGGCCCATTTTACCTAAAACCTCTCATGCAAAAAAAAAAAGTTGCACAGCAAATGTTTCATGATTAATAGGGCTTAAATAATTATATTTTATCACATTATTCCAACACAAAATGATCAGAAACAGTCTATTATTAATCATAAATATACATGTAAAATGCACATTTGGTGTTGTGTTATTGTCCCATGTGATTTACCAAAAAGTGGCCCCATTAATTTACCTGATGCCAACTATAGTTTAACAATAATATAATGAAAGGATACAAAATCCAAATCACACAGAGAACGATTAAGAAATCAGATCAAATCTGTATAATACTGTGTTTTCCCCTCAAGCTCAGACATATTTGGCTGCTTCCATTTCGATGTTACAACCACCCGAGTAAATATTGAATTTTGCTTTGCTCCGAGTGTGTGTTGAACTCACGCTGTTGGTTTTGAAAAGAATCTGATGCTTCTGTGTTTATAGAGGCAGAAAGTGTTGGTTTGGCTCCACCTCCTGTGGTTATATGGTCCCTGTTGAGTGCTTCGTGACATTCAGGTTTTTTTGGTGGGTGTCTACTGGTCTATGGCCTTTTTTTTCTTTTCCTTGGTTAAAATTAGGCAGGTTCAGACTCTTTCTGTCTCTATCTAATACCTTTGAGTAGAAAAGCTCATGTAAGAATGGATATATAACCTTTTATTGCATGAAATATTACTTAAACATGGTAGAAAATAATGTTTTTATTACTTTAAATGGCCTAGGAATGCACTTTCCATGTTGTTATTGCCTTAAGGCAATTTTTATTAGCATATTAGAAAAAATATACATAACATCAAAATTGAATTAAATCAATAAACTTTACTTACAGATAATAAGGTCAATTTTTTATTTGGGAAACATTGACATGACCGCATGTATTGTATGTCCTTCAAAATAAAAGTCAAGGGAGCTTAGCATATTGGTTGGTTCCATATGACAATCGTTCTATTTCAGCATGTTAGAAAAAAAATTAAATTAGAATTAAATTCAAGCTCAATTTATTTCTTATTTCCCAAATTTTGAATAAAAGACAACATTCGGTTGTGAGATATTGATGCTCACATGTCAAAAGGGACCTCATAAATTGTACATCCTTCAAAATAAAAGCCCCCTTTTTACACCTAGCTGTAGAAACATAGATTTTATGCCATAGTTTTTTAGAAAAATGAAGATAAAGTAATTGTTGACATATGGGAACACGATGCAATAGAGGGTTAATAATTCATGTCAGAGCATAGTGATGCACCATGTCTGTGTTTGCTTGGAGCGTTACGGATATATGTAATGTCTTATAGGGTGTGTGTGTGTGTGTGTGTGTGTGTGTGTGTGTGTGTGTGTGTGTGTGTGTGTGTGTGTGTGTTGCACATATTCCAGGGTGGAGTGCTGCCCCCGGGCAAAGCCAGCTGAAGCGTTAATAAGAAGCAGAAGATAAAAATAAAATAAATAAAACTAGTAGAAAGTGTGTTTGTATTCTCAGTGTGTGTCTGGCTGCGTGTCCAGCGGCTCGTGATGAATAAACAAATAACGCTGAACTTTCCTGTGTTTACACGGCATCTGTCTCCATCCGTTTGTCTCTTTTTCCCAATTTCTGCCTTTTGACGACAAAAAAAAAAGCCACGTTACAAAAACAATTCCTCTTCTTCGGAGGAAACGAGTCACTACTTTTCCTCCATCCCTCCTGCCTGCTACTGTTGATCTGTGAATAAATAGATGTCGGGATGAATGGAATCATATCCACTCATTGATTTCCATTTTAGTGCATTGTCATTATGTTATGATTCAGCAGCTGTGTGTGTGTCTCCCTCCTTTTCCTCGTTTTATTCATGGGCCCAGAAATAGCCCAGCAAATGTATTCCCCAGCAAAGTGCTTTCCTATCTTCATCCCCATCCTCCGTCCTCTGGTTTTCTGAGTCGCCACCATTCATTATGGTAATTCATGTCAATTCTTCCAGGAACATGAGCAGACCTTGTTCTCCACATATTTTATCTCTGTAATTTAGGGTCCAAGCAGCAGTCATTGAAGCCCTATTGAAACTGAAGGAATTCTAATTCTTAGTCAGAATGAATTGCTTATTTGGGGACCTGCCCATACCCCAAAACTCACCAAAATTGGCATCCCCATTAGAAATGACGAAAATTTACATTTCCTATTGGTGTCCTGCATGGACGCTCTAAAATATCTCTGTAGCGCCCCCTGGAAACGTTTAAAAACCTCTCTGCAAAGGGGTTAGTTTGTCTGATCATCACAAAATTGGGAACATACCTTAATCATACCAAGACGTAGGAAAATATTATTATCATGATTATTTGGGTTAAATCACAATTATTCAAACAATTATTTTTAGTGACACAACACATTTGTTCAGCAGTGACTGTTTTCTTTATTTTCATGACTATTTCCATTGTAGATTCTCACTGAAGGCATCAAAACTATGAATGAACACAAAACTATAAAGAAAACACATTGAATGAGAGGGTGTGTCCAAACTTTTGGCCTGTACAGTCACTGCTGAATAAAAATAATTGTTTGAATAATTGTGATTTAACCAAAATAATCATGATAATAATATTTTCCTACGTCTTGGTATGATTAAGGTATGTTCCCAATTTTGTGACGATCAGACAAACTAACCCCTTTGCAGAGAGGTTTTTAAACGTTTCTAGGGGGCGCTACAGAGATATTTTAGAGCGTCCATGCAGGACACCAATAGAAAATGTAAATTTTCGTCATTTCTAATGGGGATGCCAATTTTGGTGAGTTTTGGGGTATGGGCACGTCCCCAAATAGGCAATTCATTTTGACACAACACATTGAATGACGAGGTTTGTCCAAACATTAAGAGGCTTTCATATCTATCTATATATATATATATATATATATATATATATATATATATATATATATATATATATGAAAGCCTCTTAATGTCATGGTGAAATCCCAACAGGAAGTCGGCCATCTTGAATTAAAGTTGCGCCAATTTCATGATTTTGGCCATTTCCACACCTCGTATCAGAAGGAACTCCGATTTTATCGTATCGACCTTAAACTCAGTCAGTATGTTCTCAAGAAACGTGTCAATACATGTAAATAAAAGCTTTATGTTAGGATAAACAGTCCGGCTGTGGCAGCGTCGCCATTTTTAATCGCTCGCCATGAAAATATTGGCTTTTTGAGGCTTTAACAACCTCATATCATCATGGGAATTGACACACAGGTCAAAGGTGGGACTCTCTTTGATCTGATCTATAGCGCCCCCTGTAAATATCCTAAAGCCCCCTTGTTTTTCATCACAGCTTGTGGTTTTAACTCTGTCTTGCTATTTTAAAGTATGAGATTTGCATGATCACACTCCCACAGGATCAAATGGCTGTTTTAAAATCCTCTGGATGCCACCAGCACCCAAACCTCCCTCTTTTCCTCTGTTATTCTTTGCTTTTCCTCCCCACAGAACCAACAGAGCTTCTGTTTGTTCTGTTTTCACCTCTTTCATCTTCCTCTCTGCACTTGGTCCAGTGCACACACACACACACACACACACACAAGTGTATGTGTGCAAGTGTGTATTTTGCATGTGCACCAGCATGGCTTAATAGAGCTTCTGGAGAATTTAAGAAAAGATATTGTTGGTGAATCAGAATGCATCGAATCCAAGTGACTGAAAAGACGCTGAGGCAAGAAATTGGAAAATATATGCAAGCTGGATATATGAAAACTTGGAAGCCAGGTCCATCTCCACTGATGAAAGGAGATATTCCCTGAATGTGAATGAACTGAAGTAGATTGGTCTTGCATAGTAAGAGTCGAGGTGAGAAATTGGAGCTGAAGGGAGAAATTTCAAGGTGTGATACTGTATTTAACAGAAATATTAATGTAAGCCCACTTCATGCTCACCCCTTAGAAAGCAAAGTAAGGCCTGCTTCACTTTTAAGGTCATGGGGTCAATTTAAAATATTTATATAGACGGGGATTTATATAGAGAAATAACACAAAAACCTCCAGATGATTAACTTGATTGAGTGAGAACTAAAACCTGCATCTAGCTTTAAAAAATAAGTGATGTAAGAGAGTACAATGGACTTTTTGGCTTAGGTAGAATGAACACCATAATTTTACTTTACATGAACTCATAATGCCTTGTTGGATAAACTTAATATAAATATTATAAAACCTCTTAGACCCTCTAAAACAGAAGACCTCTAATATCTTCTAGGACCTCTATACACGGCTCTGGATGTGTATATATTATACAAGTAAAAGTAAATTATGTTGGTACTTTTTACGACAAAACATATGAAATAAAGTAAATCACAAGCATTTAATGATGTGACACTTTTAACAGTGTACAATGACAGATTTATCAACACTTTTCATACATTTAAAAGTGTTTCACAAAAGAAAACAGGCAGATAGATAAACTACTGTAGCCTCCACCTCTTTCCACATATAGACACACACACATTCTCGTTTATCTGACGCTGTGGGGTCCTCTAATGAATACCAACCCTGTGGGGACCATCCTTTCTACATGAGATAGACATAGTTTCAACTCCAAAAAATCATATAGGCCAATGTCACCACCAATATAGATAACTAACAGACACAAAAAGGGAAACTAGAGCAACAAAGAGATATTTTATTAGCCACATATGAATATTTGTTGGCCAAATCAAATTCATCCCATCCAATTTATTTCACTTCACTATTAGTTCAACTCAAAATAGTCACTACTTTTACTGTTTGTGTAACTTAGCTTGTTACATATGACTGGCTGCTAGCTTTTGTGTAGCGTTAGCTTAGCTTGTATACATAGGTGTGTTAGCATGTGTGTGTGTACAACACATAACTGATCTGTTCTTGTTTTAACAGCAACAATATGAGTTTGTTGAGAAGCTATGTGGTTCTAAGCAGTTATATTTTAACATTAAAACTGATGATGAATTAATTTGACTGGTCCATTGTACATGATAGCAAATGTTTTAAGCTATATAGGGCCCAAACTAATATATTTTATCACGTAATTCGTAATCACGTAATCAAAAACAGTCATTAGTATTCATAGATTTGCATAGAAAAGGCATAATCTTCCGTAATCTACATGTTATGTTATTGACAGTTACCCTATTTTCCGGACTATAAGTCGCACCAGCCATAAAATGCATAATAAAGAAGGAAAAAACATATATAAGTCGCATTTTTGGGGTTAATTTATTTGATAAAATCCAACAGCAAGAACAGACGTGTCATTTAAACTAAAACTAGAGGCAACAACAGGCTGAACGGTGCTGACGTTACATGACACCACTGAGAACGTGTCTGGTATGTTAACACAACATATTAAGAGTTATTCCCATAACTATAGCATCAATAACATGCTAAGAAGTTCACCAAAACCATCCGTGTCACTAAAACCCAATGAAATCTTCATCCTCGGTGTCACTTTTCATCAACTCCTCTAACTCCGGAGGTAGAAGATGCGACGCTTCCTCTTCTACGTCGACGACGTCATGTTTTACTACTTGTGATCTGCAGAATATGATTTTCTCTTCTAAGAGGGCACTTTAGCATGTGTTTTAGCATTTAAGAAGGCACTTTAACACACAATTTTGGTTCTTGTGGGAAATTTAGTATGCTTTTTAGCTCTAAAGAGAGCACTTTAGCATGGATTAACACAGATTTTTACTCCTAAAGAGCACTTTAGCATGCATTTTGGCTTCCAAGAGGGCACTTTAGAACATGCTTTGGCTCCTACATGGCACTTTAATATGAGTTTTAGCTTCTAAGAGGCCACTTTAGCATGTGTTTTGGCATTTAAGAAGGCACTTTAACACACAATTTTGGTTCTTGTGGGAAATTAGCATGCTTTTTAGCTCTAAAGAGGCCACTTAAACATAGGTTTTATAGCATCAATAACATGCTAAGAAGTTCACCAAAACCATCCGTGTCACTAAAACCCAATGAAATCTTCATCCTCGGTGTCACTTTTCATCAACTCCTCTAACTCCGGAGGTAGAAGATGCGGCGCTTCCTCTTCTACGTCGATGACGTCATGTTTTACTGCTGTGATTTTCTGTTCAGTGACGTTTTTGTTCAGTTCTTCTCAGTTGTTGTTAAAAGTTACCGACAATGTTGAAACTATCAACACAAGCCTAGAGCGCCCTCTGGTGGTTTAGTGTGAGAATAACACCGCCGGACTAACTATGAAAAAAAACACAACTTATAGTCCGTAAAATACGGTAATTGCTAGCTTTGTTTTTTAATTTAAAAGACGTTAGCCAACTCAAAATCCTTTCCTTTCTCCATCAGTCCCAAACACAGATCAGCCTCTCAGTAATGTCTCCTGTCACCTGGTGACTCTCCAGGTGAAGCAGAAATACCGGCCGGGATCTAAACCTAAGGGAGGCAGCCTCCCGTACGAAGAGAAATGAGCCGCGCAGACAGAAAGTGACAAAGACTGACAGCACAAAGGCAGAGATAGTGTAAATACTCGATAAAAAAAACCCCAGACACATAAATCCTGCCGCCCAGCGTTTCCTGAAGAGGAGCCCAGCTGTGAGTGAGAGGGAGACGTGGTCTGAAATCTCTGCCATGCAGGTGTTAAACAGCATGATGCACAGACTCACTCACTTACTGTTGTTGTTAGTGTGTGCAAACACAAATAGAAGGATGACTTAAAGTGATAGCCTGCTGCTGTATATAAAAAGGAACTCATCTAACATTAGTTTACTAGTGATAAGTAATACTACTCAGGCTGTGACAATGCTGCACTGTAAAAAAGAAAGGTTGAGTTCTTTCTTAGTCATTACAACTTAATTTGAAATAGAACCAAAGAATTAGCTTTTCCTCTTTAAAGATTATCTTAAGAATTGCTTATTCTTGTTAATACTGCTCATTCTTGCACATTACTTGTGAATATCTGTGCATAATCTGCCTCCTTATAGTTTGTGTTCTGTTATTTGATTTAACTTTAATATCTTATTACTATTTCACTGTGTATATGACCATAAACGCTTTAATTCTTGCTTAATTTATTTATACTGTTATTATAAGGACAGGTTTTTAAGTTGGTAACTCAAAAACTTTGCTAAATCAAATGACTTTAATATATTATTTTTTATTTATTATCTCAGTGAAAGTCACTGGAAATAAATTTAAACTGATTATTCTGTTTTTTTGGGGGGTAGGAAAGGGAAAAGTCAATGTCTAGAAAATTAAGTTTATTAAGTTATCTCAACTTAAAACAATGAAATTTGAGTTTACACAACATTCTAAATTAAGTTGATGTAATTACCGACATTAGAAATATTATCTAAATCAATTAATTGCATTTTTAAACCTGCATTTATGTGTTAAATCAACTGGTCCTTGGAGTTCATTTTTAGAGTCTTGAATCTGGAAACAATAAAGGATGTGCAGAGTAAAATAAGGGTTTTTTTACAGTGAAGGGAAGGTCTAAAGTAGAGAAGCCATTAAATCGTATCAGGGGAAATGTAGGATCCAGAGTTTTAAGCCATATAGGGAATAAGAGTCTGCGTTGGCTGCTGCTTTGATTTGAACCGCTCTGTTTTAATAAGTCTCTGGTGAATCTTTATGGAAAAGGCAAAACTGCTGCAGCAAACATTCAAACACACATTCATTCACGGCCACTGGGAGCAACAAGAAGGTGGAAACAGATCCGTGACATTATCTAATGTCCAGGGGAGAAAATCTCATTTCATCGAAAGGGGGGAGTGAAATTTCAGAGAATAATTTCTGCAGGAGACATGAAAAAACCACATACTACTATAATAATCTGTCCTTATGTTCTTCTCTCTCTCCATAACACTCTGTATTAATTGCATAATGTTTTCATCAATCACTTTATCTGCATTTTTCTAAAAAGCAGTGTGTTTTTACAGTTATGCGTGCAGCTATTATGCTTTTATTTTGAAGGACATGCTATTTACATACATGTTTGCACCCTTGTCCCACAACTGAGGGTTGTCCTTTATTCTTTTATTTAGAATTTTGTACATACTCTCTTCATCTTTCCTTATTATATTCATATTTTTTGTTGTTGTATGATCTTTCCTATTTTATTATCTTATTGAATGGAAATTGAATTAATTGAAAAATGTTTACCAAATAAAATAATTACTCAATTATCTGCCACTAGAATGAGATAATTCTACTCAATATTATCAAGTTTTTTCTTGATTTAAGTCAATTTAATCTTTTTTTTTAAAGAAATTTTTAGTCTTTGTCATAAAACAATACCAAATTGACCCACATCAGTAAGAAAAAACTTCAAATAAGATAAATTATCTGCCGGTGGAATGAGATAATTCTAAGTTTTTTCTTGATTTTAGTCAATTTAATCTTGTTTTTCTTTGAGAAAATGTTAATCTTCTCAAACCAAATTGACCCACAAAAATCTTGAAATCAGATAAATTATCTTCCAATTCTAATCAGTGTTGGAGTAATTGCACCAAAACCAGATATTTTCACCTGATAAGATTATTCTGCATTTGTATTGACTCTGTTATTTTGAGTTGTTTTTGTTGGATTGACTGATTGAAACTCTAATAAGGTCCAAACAACACATATCGGTGCTTTATTCATTAAAAAGTCCCAGTAGCGACCGAACATAAATCTCCAAACTTTCTTTTCAGTTTAGTTTAACAGCTTGATGCATATTAGAAAGAACTTTAGGAGCTTCTGCTGTCAATTTGCTGCATAAAAGATCATCAAATCAAATCAACACTACACAATTAGGAAATGGTTGCATCTGTGTGTAGAATCAGCTGCATCCTAAAAAAAAATATGGATGATGGTCGAGGGCTGATACTATTTGTGTCCTGACTGCTTGAGCCTCTCAGTATGGCTGTCAGTGTGAATCAGTGTGTCTGTGGGAGGACTGCACATCCATATGGACTGCATGCTGTGTGTGTGTGTGTGTGTGTGTGTGTGTGTGTGTGTGTGTGTGTGTGTGTGTGTGTGTGTGCGTGTGTGTGTGTGTGTGTTTGTGTGTGAGCGAGAGAAAGACTATTATATTGATGCGTGAGCGTTCATGTGGAGAAAGAATTAATACTCTGGGGAGGCTCCGAGTGATAGAGGAGCCATTTTTCAATTATCAGCTCCTCCTCGCTCACACACACACACACACACACACACACACACACACACACACACACCAAACACGTCACTTTGTCTCATTCTACCCTGTCATTCCTCTCTGTCATGAGGTCTATTGACAGATGATAAGGATACAGTGGATGAACACCGCTGACTTTATTGATCATATATTGATATTTCGCAGCAGCATCTTTTCACCTCACTGCATTTTTATTTTTTTTCGGTTTCGTGGGTCAATACCCAGTGTAGCATGTGAGGATGGTTAGCTTCATGTTTCTGTATGCACAGCATGTAGAAGAAGCTACTTGTACCGATGCGTAACAACAAGCCCTCTTATAAAAATGAACTTTATTATCTCAGAAGGAAATTGGTTTGCATTCTGTGCATAAAGTTTAACACACACAGTAAGAAAGAAAAGAAATCTGCAGCCAATACAGAATTGTCTAAAAAAGTGGTGACATAAAATATATGTTTTACAATTTGGTGTAAAAAGAGGGCTTTTATTTTGAAGGGCATACAATTTAAACAGGATATCCTGTTTGACATGTGAGCATCACCAAAGTTTGTCTTTTATTCAGAATTTGGGAAGATCTTCACCAAATATTATTTATAATAAAAAAGAAAAATATTTAATTTGAATTTAATTCAATTTTTTATTAGAAATGTATTTGTTTTATTTATTTATTTATTTTATATGCTAATAAAATATGCTATTTTTATCCTAGTGCATACAACCTACTAATGGAGTCCCACTATATCTATTATTTAGGCCATTTTAAGTATGCATGCATTATTTATTTTAATTAATTTATTAATTTATTACATTTAATTAAATTTTGATGTTATACATTTATTTATTTATTTTAATCTGCTGTATCTTAGTGCATACAACCTCTCATTGATTTACATAGCATGAAACTATCCTGAGACTTTTTCTTGCATATTCTTTTAATACATGCATTTTTAGTAATAAAACCATTCAAAACAGTTATTACCATGTCTAAGTAATATTTCCTGCTATGCAGGGTTAATAAACTACACAGCAGAAAGTCCAATTCCTGTGAAAATTGAACTACGTTCATATAAAGATGTTCTTTACAAATGGAAATCCTCTCCACTGATTGTCTTGTTGCTCAGTTTTTCTGCAGAAAATCCTTCCTCTGAAGTAGAAGTTAGCGGTGCCCTTCGTACTCCCACTTTGAGGTATTAGATGCCAGACCTGTTAAATAATTTAATGCATCTAATTCTACCAATCACTCCACCTATTGGACAGGTGGGTCCCTCAGACACTATATCAGGTGCAGCAGCACAATGCGTATTACTATCAGCCTGTCTGGCGTGGTGTCACGGAGTCTCTTAGGGGAAATTGTCCACAATGGAAGTGTCGGTTTAAATGTCTTAGACAAGAGAAGGTGTTGTTTCCAGGGTTTATCCTCTGGGGATCTACTAGAATATCTCTGCATGATTTACAGTTAAAGGAAAACCCCTTGTCCGTCTTGTATTGACTCTTTCTGCAGCCCCTAAGTTCAGTTTCTGCCTGAAACAGGCAGTGTTTAAAGCCCCATGAGCCCACTCGAGAGACTTTATTCCAGTTCCTGTGTCGTTTATCATGCAGGTATTTTTCAGACTGGTTAGCATTTAGCTTGTGCTAAAGCTGTTACTGCAGACAACAACTGGAGCTGGTTCTCTGCCAATCAAAAGTTATCTTACCAACACATAATATAATGTATATATTAAGGAAGTTATGGACGTTATTCTGAGGCTGCGGCTGTGAATTGTGACTTGTGGAGTACCACAAGGAATATGTTTGGGGCTCCTTCTGTTTTAGATTTTTTTCTTTTAATTTTGAATGATACAGACTCTATGATATATTCATCAGCACAGACACCAAGAGCAATTGATAGGGTTCTAACTGAGTAATTAAATTAAATTAAATAATGGTTAATGGTAAAAGAACTGCTTCTTAATCTTAAATTGAAAAAATGTACACAAGTTAAAATATTATAAAAATATTGCAAGTCAGTCAAAAGTTATCTTACTAACAGATAATACATATGTATATATTAATGGGAGTTATTCTGTGGCTGGGTCTATGAGTTGTGGAGTACCACAGGGAATATGTTTGGGGCTGCTTCAGTTTTTACAAATTATTAAATTTTCATTTTGAATTAAACCAGCATTGCATACTATGCAGATGACGCTATGATTTCTATGATTTTCTAAAAAGCTGTGATATAAAATCTATGTTTTTACAGCTAGGTGTAAAAAAAAGGGGGCTTTTATTTTGAAGGACACATTTATTTACCAGGATATCCTGTTTGCTAGTTATGTGAAATGTGAGCATCATTGCAACCAAAAAGTTGTCTTTTATTCAGAAGTTTGGACGATTTTCACCAAATAAAACTCACTATCTGGGGTAAGTAAACTTTTTTTTTTACATTTAATTTAATTTTGAACAGATTATATTTGGAAATAATAAGGAAAACTCCTAGTGATACAACCTAACGGAGCCCTATTCATTTACATCAAACCATCCTACAACTTAGAATTTACAATTGCTCAGAAATATTACCTTACATCTTTTAAGAACAGCTTTCTAACAGCTGGAGTTTTTAAGAAACGTTTTTCAAACAGGACTATTTTCAGCTGTAGATGATGCTCTTGAAAATAAAAAGACAGTGCACATGTTCGTGGTAACGAGCAACGTGATCTCATGGGATGCTTACTGATGTATTTTTTATATGTTTTTGGAGTTTATGGAGTTGTGCGACACAGAAAAAGGCAGATCAGACTTTGGCTACAGACAATACTTGTTAGTAGTATGAAGACATCTTTTGAGATTTGTCCATACTATGATGAATTTATCTCTATACTTCACAGTTAATTTGACTAAAGGCTCTTTGATGATCTGCTTATCTATTGTCTATACAGTACATCTATACGCCTGTCTGTCCACTGACCACTGTATTGTGCACCTGCAATAATGGCGTCAATAGAATATTTTGTCAATTTGTGCTAACGGCTACTGTACTTTACAGCTTCAGTTCAATCAGAACAGCAAAGCTGGCTTCTGCTTTGAATCATGGGTAAATTTGAGAAGTCAGAAAAAAATGGAGGGTGATATCAGGAAAAATGGGTAATTTAAGGTTTGGAGGTTCCAGCTCCTCTGGAAATTAGAGCCAATGAATATAAAGGAGTTAAAACTGTGATTTCAAATGGTGATTTGATTAGTTTATGATTTCAAATCTAGACTGATCCAGAAATGTGCACCAGTATCCTGGTATGATAAATCTAACTAAACTATTATAAGGATGATAAATCTATTAAAAAACATTATTCATGATATCTGTCTTAATGGCATCCACCAGAAATAATGCTCTTAATTTGATTTATTAACATATTTTATGGGAAAAGTGATGTTTATCTTGGTGGAACAATTTCAATAACCCCCTAAAATAAAATGGGCCACATGGTTTCAGCTAAAATGGGCCACAAACACACACATGCATGAGATTTGGTTCAACTAAAACAGACAAAACACATTTTTCTTGAAACCACTTGTGCAAAAAAAGTGATTTTTCAGGACTTATAGAGCCTAAATAATTATATTTTATACCATAATTCCAAAGCAAAATGATCAGAAACAGTCATTATTAACCCGTTAAACTCTGAGATTGCTCCACTAATCATGTACAAATATAGTGAAGCTATACATCAAATTAAACAGGAGAAACTCCACTACAAGCACATATAAGTCATATTTACACACACCAAACACAACTCCAACACCAAGCTAATTAATTAACAAATATGAAAATCGGTATACGATCATAAAGCCGACCCACTCGCCACATTTTGATGCCTAGCGCTCTGATACTTTATGATACACAAACAAATGACATCTCATATGAAAGCTGAGACTGTGACGAGTCCAACGGTACCATCAGTGTAGCTTTATGACAAAAACTCAGTAAACTAGCAGCCAAAAAACACTACAGTAAAAAGTCGCTTGTTTGAAGCGACGAACAAAAAATGTGTTTTTTTGTTGCTGTTTTGGGATGAAAATGTTTATTTGAGATCAATAAATGGTCGTTTAGTGTCGACCAACATCTCTGTGTTTATTCCAGATATACCCTACTGACTATGGGGATGTCCTAAACCTAAAAAAGGGCTGGAGGTCAAGGGGTTAATCATAAATATACATGGAAAAGGCATATTTAGTATTGTGTTATTGTTCCATGTGGCCCAATTCACCCAACTTTATTACTTTACTGCTTGTAACCATCAATTATGGAGGCAGTTATGCTCCATAACACAGTTGTTAACACCTAAATACTACTATTTTTGATGGACTAAACAAGCGATTTACCAGGTTCAGCTGTGGTCGACTGTCCAAGACTTTAAAATGTCCTCCGGCCAAATACCGAACCCCAAATTGGTCCCAATGGTCAGACCAGCACCTTCCATTCTAGCCTGATTGTGTGTGAATGAGCAATAAATCGTAAAGCACTTTGGATAAATTCAAGACCTAATACAACACTATATAAAAAAAAAAAAAAACAGCCCGACAAGCATTTTTCACCCGTGGACACATTATTCTCTGACATCTTATAGACAGAGCAATCAATCAGTGCAAAAGAAGCGGATGTTGCATCATTAATAAGAAAGAAACTTTGCCAACAATGTCAGATGATTAAAAATGAAAGTGCATGTGTTTCCCAGTCAAATCTGACTGTTTCAAAGTTTTCGTCTTTGAAAAATGTCATTAATTTGATCAGATTCACCGACTTTGTCAGCACACTAAATGAATTGTATTAATTTACATGCAATTTTGTGTTTTATTAAACTTTTATTCACTGCAGATCATTAGAAATTAATGGAGGAGACCAGAGTTAATGCAGGAAATGAAACCAGTGCATCAGTGAAGCTTTTTAATTTAAAATCTTTCTGGTCACTTATGACCATGAACAGGTTTTACTTGTTGTGACTTTAAATGGTTTCAAAACTAATTTCCTTTGTGAACTTTGACCCAAAGTAATAATCTGTGTTTCATCTGATTATTTATTATAGTTAAAATAATCCAGAAATTCGAATTCAGGCCATAAATAACAAATAGATGTTAAAAACGTCTAATGTTTACAAGAAGTTATGTTGAACAACATTCAGGAGCTTGGGGTCATTTAGAAATTTCCTAATTTTTTAAATAAAAACACCTTTTTTTAAATGAAGATAACTTTAAACTAACCAGAAATAGAATACCGTATTTTCCGGACTATAAGTTGCTCCGGAATACAAGTCGCACCAGCCATAAAATGCATAATAATGAAGGGAAAAACATATATAAGTCGCTTTTTTTAAGTCGCTGAACGGTGCTGACGTTACATGACACCACTGAGAACGTGTCTGGTATGTTAACACAACATATTAAGAGTTATTCCCATAACTACAGCATCAATAACATGCTAAGAAGTTCACCAAAACCATCCGTGTCACTAAAACCCAATGAAATCTTCATCCTCGGTGCCACTTTTCATCAACTCCGTCGATGACGTCCATCTACGTCGATGACGTCATGTTTTACTGCTATGATTTTATGTTCGCTGACGTTTTTGTTCAGTTCCGCTAATGTTGAAGTTATCAACACAAGCCTAGAGCGCCCTCTGGTGGTTTAGTGTGAAATAACATGTGAAATGATATACTGGTAATAATGTGTTAAAATGTGCAGAGTATAAGACGCAGCCCGGACTAACTATAAAAAAACGCGACTTATAGTCCAGAAAATACGGTATATAAATTACTAGCAGCTAAATACAGTGTTGGGCAAATTACTTGTGTTTTTAATACTTTAATTTATTCCATTATAATATTACTGTATTTAAAATGTAAGGCGTTACACTAAAGCTGCGTTACTTTTAAAGTACTCTCACCAAAATAACTTCAAAAGTTTGGAGTCACTTAGAAATTCCTTTATTTTTAAAAGGAAAATCACTGTTTTTTTCAGTGAATATAACTTTAAACTAATCATAAATCCACTCTATACATCAATAATGTGGTAAATGACTATTCTAGCTGCTAATGTCTGGTTTTTGCTGCATCAATATCTACATAGGTGTATAGAGGAACATTTCCAGCAACTATCAGTCCAGTGTTCTAATGGATCAATGTGTTTGATGATTGATCAGAAGATTAATGGAATAAGAATTTCTACTAGTTTTACAACCTTATTTAAAGTTGTTTTTCCTTTAGATGAGTCAATTTGGTCTTGTTTTAAGAAACAAGACTCATATTTTCTTAAAAAAGGAGAAAGAAACACTTGAAATAATCTAAATTATCTACACTCCAGTTTGTTCTAATGGTGCAATGTGTTTGCTCATTGTGTTTAATGTAATAATAAAGCGACTTTTCATGGAAAACACTAAACTGACCCCAGACTTTAGAACAGTAAATTATTATTACAGTTTTTTATGATGAGTCTTAATGGAACAAACATGAGGCTTAAAATAATTCATGCTCATTCCATAGAAGGGGGACCTCAGCTCTCCATCTGATTATTTTAGTGTGAATGAATGAGTGTTTTACTGACTCCCTGACTCACTGAATGATTGATGATGAGTCTTCTTGTCAATCACGAAGATCTGAGCTGCATTTCCCTCGTGAGAGCTGCTCATGCAGATCATGAATCCCCATTTGTCTCCTGCCAGCGACTGTATGTTTGCATTTGCGCGCAAAAGCAAACAAGTAAACAGGCAGATTAAACCAAACGCACACAGACTGCATCTTAATTCCAAGGCCACGGAAGTTCACTTCTTGCAATCTGCTGTAACAGGTTTTTCCCTGTTTTTTGTTTTTTTGCAGAGAAACCTTAATAGAGGGTAAAAGGCTGCCAGGAAAGAAAAAAAAAAGAAAATCATCCAGGGAGCATTAATGAGCGCTGCCCTGCAAGGTGCATGGAGTCACATTGGGGAGGCTGGGCTCCCTCTTTACAGTCTATTTAGCTCGGATTTAGACTTCGAGGCGGCTTGTTGCTAAGGAATGATCTGCTAAATTGATTCATCAGCCCCGAGGAAAACAAGCGAGAGGCAGAATTACAAACAGAAGCTGCTGCCTGGAACTGAGGGATTTGGGAGATTTTAGAAGCTGCGGACTAATGTACAGATTTGAAGTCACGCGTGAATCACTTGGACTCACACGAGGAGGTCTCTCTCTCTCTCTCTCTCTCTCTTTCTCTCACGCACACACACGCACACGCACGCACGCACACACACGCACGCTGCAAACATGACATGATGCCAAGTGACACTTGCTGTGAACCGCCTGCAGGATTTCTGCTGCGCGCTCAAAGCTTCCAGCGGAGCTGCGACGCAATTACATAACTTCAGTCTGAAAGTCGGCTTTGGGCAAAAGCGTGAGCGCACGTGGACGGAATTGGATAATAACAAATTATGAATTAAATTATAATAACAAGGAGTAGTTTGAGCCAACAAGTAGGGACTTGTCGGTTTGAAGTTGCGGTGCGCTCCTGTTTTTTGGTTTTTTTTGCCACCTGTCATCCCCGTTTTTACGCGCTCCGCTCGATGCGCAAAGCTGCGATAGAGAAAAGAGACTTTCTGCGGTTTCCTACCTGCATGTTTTGTCCTGTGTTGTCGCTGATGGCTGATTTCTGCCTCTGAGTGAGTGTGTGTCCTCTCAGCGGAGCCTCAACCTCCGACTGCAGCTCCTCTGGATGCGAAGGAATGCGCACGAATGGAGAGAGAGAGAGAGAGAGTGAGGGGGAAAGGGAGGGAGAGAGAGGGAGGAAACAAGTGGACTTCCATCTTTTGCAGCCTAATGATGTGAAAACAGCCTATAGGAGAATCTATACCCACCTTAAACATCACCTGCAGGGCAGGACCCGCAATTAAGGCTGCGCAATTACTTGGATTTTAATCACGATTTCGATTTGCGCGTCAAACCAGCTCCAAACTCATCAAATCCAGTTGAAACGTGTGTTTTTTTGTATTTTTCTTAAAGGAATTTCTGAAAGAGATAGCGCAAGATGAAAGAGCGCGTGCCCGGCAGCTATTGCGATAGCGCGCGTGCCAGTGAGAGAGCAACAAAACGCGATTTGCGTTAAGGTGATATCCAATAAATGTTAAATATCCCAAACAATAGCACTAAATCACTCATGTTGAATAAACGCATCGTGTAACTAAAAATAATCGTGATTTTAATATTGACCCGATATAATCGCGATAATGATTTTTTTTATAATTAAAAACACTACTAGTTAATGGTTGTTAAATATTACTTGATTAACCCTCTATTGCATGAAATATGACTTAGATATGGTCAAAAATGGCCTGAATAATATATATATATATATATATATATATATATATATATATATATATATTATTTATTTATTATTTAAGATATATAAGAATGAACGACTATAAGAAATGAATTGTTTTGCTTAGAAAAGTGTTTTCCACTACAGATTTTATTTCACCATGAATATTCTGGAAGACATCACTATCAGGGTGTCAGAATGAATTTTTATTACTTAAAATAATAGATATATTTAAAAAATATAAGAAAAAATAGTCTCAGGATAGTTTCATGCAATGAAAGTCAATGGGATTCCATTAGGTTGTATATTGTTATATTAGAAAAAAAAACTTGGAATTAAATAAAAAATATATTAAATTCAAGTTAAATTGTTTATTTGGTGAAAATTTTCCAGTCTCCTGTTGTGAAAGATGCTCACATGTGACCATAAATTGTATGTCCTTCAAAATAAAAGCCTAATTTTTCACGCCTAACTGTGAAAACATAGATTTTATATCACATTCTTTTAGAAAAAAATCAGATAAAATAATTGTTTTTAATATGGCGACACTATGTAATAGAGGGTTAATCAATAGTGAGTGATTAATAAAAAAAAACTACATTTCAGGTTGTGTAAAACCCTCCTTCAGTTTATGAATCCTTTATGAAAAGTGAATTATTATAAAGTGAATCATCAGTGATTCATTTTATCTCAGGGGCCTGCAATAAATATTATGGAGGTTTTAACAGTTAAACCTGTCAGATTATAGAAATAAAGCATAATTTGTGTGGTTGTAATTGCATTAACATTGGTATAATATCCCAGATAGTGTGATTTACAGCGGTACTTGAACGCAGCACAAAAGAATACACATTCTTAGACTTCTGCTTCTTTTTTTAACTCTTGTTTTGTCTCGGTGAAGCCAAAGCATGTCGAGTTGAGGAGGTCCTGTGTGTGTGTGTGTGTGTGTGTGTGTGTGTGTGTGTGTGTGTGTGTGTGTGTGTGTGTTGCATTAGATTACAGTACATAATTGTCATGAGAGTGATTGGTACAGAAATGCAATTAAAGGCCTGCAGGAGATTCTGTGTGCTCAGTGAGAAACTGAATCAATTCAAGCGTCCTTGGCTTTCTGTGAAGCTGCCTGGAGGAGAGAGAGAGAGAGAGAGAGAGAGAGAGAGAGAGAGAGATTGTACCATGTCGCTAAATAATCAAGCCAGGTCAAGCATTCTCACACATCATGTTGATTACATAATGAACAGCCAAGGAATGTAAATAGCCTTCAGGATGAATGAGGAGAGTCCATCTGTCTAATAAACACCTGATTCCTATTGGCCACTAGAGCCACGACACATGAGTCTGGTCATTTTAAAGCAAATATTCATACAGAGTTTAATTTCAAAGGTTTCAAAGGTTGAAGGAAATAATGCTGGGTGGACCAGGAAGGTATAATATATGTAGAAATGGTATCAATACATCAAAATCACTAAACTATAAGTCCAACAGTGCAGTAACTCAAGTACTGTGATTAAGTAGATATTGAGGTTTATTTTTGCATATACTACTGCTTTATTACACTTTGCAGTTAAATTTAATTAATCCTGTATTGCATGAAATATGGTAAAAGCTGTTTTGAATGTTTTTATTAATTAAAATGACCTAAATAGTAGATATATTTAAGAAATATAATAGATAGTTTCATGCTATGTAAGTCAATGGGACTCCAATACAGTAGGAATTTACCATATTTGCATATTGTTGCTATATGGCAACATATCTATTTATAGCATGTTAGAAAAAAATCATCTATATGTAAAACTTAAATTTAAATTTTACAACAGATAGTGAGTTTAACTTTTTATTTGGTGAAAATCGTCCAAAATTCTGAATAAAAGACAATATTCAGTTATGAGACAGTGTCAAATATCCATGAGAAAACAGGATATCCTGATCATGTGACCTCATCAATTGTATGTCCATCAAAATAAAAGCCCCCTTTCACACCTATATATACCTAGTTAATTTTTTTTGGTCAGAATTTTCCAAATTTATGAATAAAAGACAACCTTTGGTCATGAGACAGTGATGCTCACATGTCAAATGTCCATGAGCAAACAGGAAATCCTGATCATGTGACCTCATAAATTGGATTTCCTTCCAAAATAAAAGCCCCCTTTACAGACCTAACTGTAAAAGCATAGATTTTATATTAATATCGTAGAGTCGTCTGCATACGATATAATCCTGGTTTTATTCAAAATTAAAAGTAAATAATTAGTGCAATTTTAAAACAGGAGGAGCCCCAAACATGTTCCTTGTGGTACTCCACACCTCACAGACCCAGCTACAGAATAACCTCCATTAATATATATATTTTATTTGCATCTAATACAAAATATAATTAACAAATAAATGATATAATCTCATGAATAAAGTTATAGACATATATTATGGTGTTTTTAAATGGTATGATTTAGATTTTTACATGCAAAAGAGTATTATTACGCTGTAGAAAGTTGTATTTACCATGTTTTATCTTGTTTAACTCACACAGATAAATAAACGTCTGATCATGAGTGAATATCAGGCAACATTTCAGCAATTGCAGGTTGGTGATCAATTGGTGATCAATTGGTGATCAATTTACTACTCATCGATTGCAAACCCATAAAATCCCACAGGAGGAATTTAAGGTGCTTGTATCTTCTTTATCTTTGAAATGACTTTTAACAAAGTGGATTTTTTTATATATAATCGTAAATCCTTGTCAACTTTCTTGTCTCTTGTGTTATCTCTGTTTCCCTGAACCTCTCCTCCTTCATCTTATTTCCCACTTTATCTCTGCCTGGGTGGTTTGTGTGTAAATAAAACACACTCACTCTGGTTCAAGCTTTTACTCTGATTTTATTTCTGTACAGTATTAGATTAGTTTAGATTAGATTAGATTCAACTATACGCACGTATAAATAACAAAACGTGGTTTATCATCTAATCAGAAGTGCTAAATATATAGTATTTACAGTATAATACTATGTAGTAGAGTGTAGTTTGAAAATAAAACCATGAAACAGAATTTACTTAAATTACAATATTTTAACTATTTATTCATGGTATTTACAATAAGTTAGGGATATTATAAAATGATATAAAAGTCATTATTAGTAATATAATAGTAATATAGTGAAATTTCACTTATTTCATTAAAATTCCAACCAAATAGGAAAAGTAATGTAATGTAAATAACTTATTGTGAGTAGTGGACTTTATATGAACTATTATTTCCTATTTATTTCTTAATTTATCAAAAATAATCTAGTATTTTATTTTATTATTATTTTGTTTTAGTAATTTACCCAATCATTTTGTAATTTTAGTAATTTATCTAATATTCAATGCCTGATTTCTCTATTTTGAGGCATTATGGGACATTTCAGATAAATAAAATTATTAAATAATAATAAAATAATAATATAATTATTAAATAATAATTAATATTTAATATTAATATACTAAGAAAAATATTAAATACAATTATTATTATTATTACAAAATAAATAATATTTAATATTAATATACTAAGAAAAATATAAAATAAAATTATAATTTTTACAAAATAAATAATATTTAATATTAATATAATAATAAAAAATATTTATTTATTAATAAATAAATACTTACAAAATAATAAATAATAATAATTAATAATAAAATAATAATTAATATTTAATATGAATTTACTAAGAAAAATATTAAATAAAATTATTATTATTAAAAAAATAAATATTTAATATTAATATAATACTAAAATATTATTAATAAATAAATAATATTACAAAATAATAAATAATAATAATTAATAATAAAATAATAATTAATATTTAATATGAATATACTAAGAAACGTATTAAATAAAAGTATTATTATTATTAAAAAATAAATATTTAATATTAATATAATACTAAAATATTATTAATAAATAAATAATATTACAAAATAATAAATAATAATAATTAATAATTCATATAATAATTAGACACTAACAACAATTAGCATATTTTTAATTCTGTTTAAAAAACTTAGAAAATTGTCACCAGCACTGTTATGAGTGGAGAGGTAATTATCTAATATAATAACATATATAATAATAATAATACATAGATACATATATATGATCTTTATAATTGGGCCTTTGAGGGAAACCAGAACACTGATGTGGCCACGGGAACAAACAGAGATTGACACGTCTGCATTAGACATTCAATCAGTTATCTGCTTATCAGAGAGAATGAATCAGTCGGACAAACAATCTGAGCTCCAGCTGAATTCCTGGAGTTTAGATGGAAACGTCTCCGGCTGCAGATCGACAGCAGCTCTCTGGTCCTGGGGGTAAATCAGACGGTGGAGTCGGGTCTTTCTGAATCAGCAGCAGCAGCAGCCCCTTCCCCAAGGACGTCCATATCTCTGCTGAGGAGCAGCGATAGCATCGGGCGAACAGGAAGCTCACTGTGAGACGAGTCAAAGCCTGGAGTGTTCTTACAAGAGAGATACAAGACGCTGAGCGACGGTTTAAGGGTTTAGCTCTGAAGACGTCTCTGGCATGTTGCTGTTCTTATTGTTTGGCTTGTGGTTGCGTTGGTTAAGTGACACCAGCCGAGAAAATAAAGAGTGAATCAGGTTTTATTCTACAGGATGGAGGCCTAACGAGCACCTGTCACCTGTTAAATCAGTGCTGCAGTACATTTTCATGTTAAATACTACTAATAAACAAATAATAAATAAAATACTATAGTACTATACTATCCTATCTACTTCTTTTCCTCTCCTTTAATCCCTCATCATGTGTAAATGTTTTAAACAATGTTCCCTCCTCCCTCCCCCTAGTCGCTGTTGCTATGGTAACTTACATCGTTAGAGCTCGTTAACGATCATTAGGTCTGATCTGGCTGTTAAAAAAGTGGCTGATTTCGGACTAATGTTGAACAAGTGTTATAAATGACTTACTGGCTTCTACATATTAGTTTGATTGGTTTCTTCCACGTAGCTAGCTGCTAGCCGTTAGCCACTGGCCCCGCCCACTGGAAAACATCATCTGGACCAAACCACTTTGAGGAATACGATCATTAGGTCTGATCTTAACCAGCAGACTGTTAAAAAAAGAGGCTGATTTTGGACTAATCTTGAAAAAGTGGTGTAATAAATGACTTACTGGCTTCTACATATTAGTTTGTTTGGTTAGCTAGCTACTACTGAGTGTCAGAATTAGCTATTAGCCTCATTGGAAAAAAAACAGCATCTGGACGAAACCACTTTGAGGAATAAAAAGGGGGGGGGCATAATTTTTTGACAATTAAGAAACACATTGTTTTACATTTAGCAGTGATTGATTTGTGCGTTTTAATTAAAGTTTCTTTAATATTCAAAATTATTTATTTGTGTTTACAAAGTTTTTTAGAGGGGGAATCATGAAAATCCACATCCTCCTCTTTCAACCTAGTTGCTGTCGCTATGGTAACCTTCAACGTTAGAGCTCGTTAACGATCATCAGGTCTGATCTTAACCACTAGACTGGTTTCTTCCACGTAGCTAGCTACTAGCTAACTGTTAAAATTAGCTGTTGGGGAAAAAAAAACAGCATCTGGACTAAACCACTTTGAGGAATAAAAAGGGGGGCATAATTTTTTGACAATTAAGACACATTGTTTTGTGCGTTTTAATTAAAGTTTCTTTAATATTCAAAATTATTTATTTGTGTTTACAAAGTTTTTTAGAGGGGGAATTATGAAAATCATGAAAATCCACATCCTCCTCTTTCAACCTAGTCGCTGTTGCTATGGTAACCTTCATCGTTAGAGCTCGTTAACGATCATTAGGTCTGATCTTAACCACTAGACTGGTTTCTTCCACGTAGCTAGCTACTAGCTAACTGTTAAAATTAGCCGTTGGGGAAAAAAAAAACAGCATCTGGACTAAACCACTTTGAGGAATAAAAAGGGGGGGGGGCATAATTTTTTGACAATTAAGAAACACATTGTTTTACATTTAGCAGTGATTGATTTGTGCGTTTTAATTAAAGTTTCTTTAATATTCAAAATTATTTATTTGTGTTTACAAAGTTTTTTAGAGGGGGAATCATGAAAATCCACATCCTCCTCTTTCAACCTAGTTGCTGTCGCTATGGTAACCTTCATCGTTAGAGCTCGTTAACGATCATCAGGTCTGATCTTAACCACGAGACTGGTTTCTTCCACGTAGCTAGCTACTAGCTAATTGTTAAAATTAGCCGTTGGGGGGAAAAAAAACAGCATCTGGACTAAACCACTTTGAGGAATAAAAAAGGGGGGGGGGCATAATTTTTTGACAATTAAGAAACACGTTGTTTTGTGCGTTTTAATTAAAGTTTCTTTAATATTCAAAATTATTTATTCGTGTTTACAAAGTTTTTTAGAGGGGGAATCATGAAAATCATGAAAATCCACGTCCTCCTCTTTCAACTCTTCTTCCTGTTCCCTCCTCCTTCCCCCTAGTCGCTGTCGCTATGGTAACCTTCATCGTTAGAGCTCGTTAACGATCATTAGATCTGATCTTAACCACTAGACTGGTTTCTTCCACGTAGCTAGCTACTAGCTAACCGACTAAACCACTTTGGACAGGGGCATAATTACTCAACAATTATATTTATCAGCATTTGTTTTGTGCATTCTTTTAATTTATAACATGTATTTAATATTCAAAATGATTTATTTAAAGATGCTTGAGGGGGAGAAATTTCTGGATTTGTGCCTATGTGACAAAGTGAAGCTAGAAGTCGCCTAATTCGTGCCAGTCAGTCTTTTTTTTCCCCCCATATCAAGCAGACAGTGGCCTCCCTGAGCCGATTATCCACAGATTCACACACGTCTCCCTCTGCTACTGTAAACTAATGTGCATGAATCTACGCTGCGGCTGTCAGCTTAAAGCTCATCACTGTGAAACAAGGAAAGAGGAGGAGGTGGCGGGTTGGTGGGAGTTAGCATCAAAGCTCTGTAAAATCCTGTCTGCAGCACAGGCTGAGACGGAGATTCCCCCGAAGAAAGTGCCTCGCAGCTGGGATGATACACCCGGTAATTGCTTTCACCTTTCGGAAGAATAACTCAGAGATGACATATGCAGAAACACACACACAGAAAAACACACACAGCAGCAGCAGCAGCAGCTCAAATGCAATTCAATCCCTCTGAAGGATTTCATGTTTCTATGGAGAAGACTAGTCTATTTATAGGGGCGATATAAATAGATCTTTCTGTAGCTCCAAAGCTTGCATTCATGTCTAAATGTACCTGGCGGCTCTGACTGGGGATTGTTGTCTTATCTCTGTGTGTAGCTGTGTTTTCCACAATCACAAGAAACAAGATTCACCTCTTCCCCTCTTGTGTTTGGGAAAAAAAGAAGAGGTCGCTGTGTTTTGTCTGAAATCAGCAAATATACAGATGTATAAGCTGTATTATAGCTGTGCTATAAATTGTCTTTTGTCATTTTCTGCTAATAAATGATCTAAACGATAATATTTTATTTGGAATTTGGGTTAAATGTTGTCAGTAGTTTATAGAATCAAACTAAAATGTTCCTATAAGTAGTAAAATCAGACAAACTGATCATTTTACAGTGATTTCTTATGGACACGACATAAGAAAAAAGTACAATTTCAACAATGTCACATCCCAGTTTTTCCATATTCATGCATTTCAACTCAAAACATTTACTCACGTAATAATATTTAGTTTTTCTCCTGCTTTATAAACCTGTAAATACAGTTCTGGGATAAAATAAGAGACCACGGCTTATTATTTTATTCTGAAATCAGCATCTCTACATGTTTTCCAGCCATTTCTGGTGAATTCCAACCTCATTCTGCTTAAAGAGGAACCAGGATGGAATAAAATCACCAAGAACAATGATAAAGACTGTGGAGAACATGAAAATACACATGAAAACTGGAGATTTACAGTCATTTACAGCAAGTTTCAGTAGATTATTAATAAAGTTTCAGTCATTTTTAGTAAGTTTCATTAGATTTTTAGTCATTTTCAATAACTTTCAGTTGATTTTCGTTAAATTTCAGTAGATATTCAGTAATGTAATTAATTTTCAGTCATTCTAAAAGACTTTTAAGTCGTTTTCTGTAAGTTTCCATAGATTTAAAGTATATTGTCAGTAATCTTCTGTAAGATTCAGTAGATTTTCAGTAATTTCTACACCTCATTCTGCTTAAAGAGGAACCAGGATGGAATAAAGTCACCAAGAACAATGATAAAGACTGTGGAGAACATGAAAATACACATGAAATCAGGAGATTTACAGTCATTTACAGCAAGTTTCAGTAGATTATTAATAAAGTTTCAGGAGGTTTCAGTAACTTACAGTTGATTTTCGTTAAGTTTCAGTAGATGTTTAGTAATTTTCAACACATTTCAGTAGATTTCCAGTAAAAAGACTTCATTTATATATATAGTATTCTGGAAAAAATAAGAGTTATTGCAGCAAATATTGATTTCTGAACTCTTCTTAAGTGAAAACATCAGTATTATGTTGTTTTAAAATGGATTTGATCTTGTTTCTTGATTCTATGATGATGATGATACTTTTGTTTGGAAGTTTCAGTAGATTTTTAGTAAATTTTCAGTCATTTTCTGAAAAGTTTCCATGGATTTTAAGTAGAAATCACCCAAGATCAATGGAAAAGACTGTGGAGAGCATGAAAACTGGGATTAAAAATACGGATTATTGCAGCAAATATTGATTTATGAACTCTTCTTAAGTGTAAACATTAATATTATGTTGTTTTAAATGAATTTTATCTAATTTCTTTGCATTGTTTGAGCTCCATTTGTCATTTTCTGTCAATAAATTATGTAAATGATGATATTTTTATTTGGAATTTAGGGTAAATGTTGTCAGTAGTTTATAGAATCAAACTAAAATGTTCTTTTACCCCAAACACAAACCTATAAGTAGTAAAATCAGAAGAAAACTGATCATTTTGCTCTTTTTTCCAGATTTATATAACAATAGTAAGTTGAGGGTGAAAATTATATTAATATTAATAAAGTTTCAGTAAGTTTCAGTAGATTTTCAGTAAAAAAGACTGAATGAACTGAGGATTGTAATTTTCTGTAAGTTTCCATAGATTTCAAGTAATTTTCTGTAAATTTTAGTAGATTTTCAGTCATTTTCAAAGACACTGACCTTTGTTTGACTGATATAAACATGAAAACATTAATATTATGTTGTTTTAAATGAATTTTATCTCATTTCTTTGCATTGTTTGAGCTCCATTTGTCATTTTCTGTAAATAAATGCTCTAAATGATGATATTTATATTTGGAATTTAGGGGAAATGTTGTCAGTAGTTTATAGAATCAAACTAAAATGTTCATTTATCCCAAACACAAACCTAGAACTAGTAAAATCAGAAGAAAACTGATCATTTTGCTCTTTTTTTTCCAGATTTATATAACAATAGTAAGTTGAGGGTGAAAATTATACTAATATTAATAAAGTTTCAGTAAGTTTCATTAGATTTTCAATAACTTTCAGTTGATTTTCATTAAATTTCAGTAGATATTTAGTAAATGTTCAGTAATTTTCAGTAAAAAAGACTGAATGAACTGAGGATTGTAATTTTCTGTAAATTTCCATAGATTTCAAGTAATTTTCTGTAAATTTTAGTAGATTTTCAGTAATTTTCAAAGACACTGACCTTTGTTTGACTGATATAAACATGAAAACATTAATATTATGTTGTTTTAAATGAATTTTATCTCATTTCTTTGCATTGTTTGAGCTCCATTTGTCATTTTCTGTAAATAAATGCTCTAAATTATAATATTTTATTTGTAATTTAGGGTAAATGTTGTCAGTAGTTTATAGAATCAAACTAAAATGTTCCTTTTACCCAAACACATAACTATAAGTAGTAAAATCAGAAGAAAACTGCTTTTTTCCAGATTTGTATAACAATAGTAAGTTGAGGGTGAAAATTATATTAATATTAATAAAGTTTCAGTAAGTTTCATTAGATTTTCAGTAACTTTCAGTTGATTTTCATTAAATTTCAGTAGATTTTCAGTAAAAAAGACTCATTTTCTGCAAATAAATGATGTAAATTATAATATTTTTATTTGGAATTTAGGGTAAATGTTGTCAGTAGTTTATAGAATCAAACTAAAATGTTCCTTTATCACAAACCTATAAATAGTAAAATCAGTCAAACTGAAAACATTTTACTGGGTAACTGTGGCCAATGAAGTGTAATTTGTCTCAGTGACATTATATTGTAGAAGGACGACACCAGGGAATAAAAAAAAAGGCCGAGTGTAATTGGTGAGTGTTCAAGAGCGTCTTACGTTCATCAATAATCTCCCTCGGACCAAGCGAGTGGACGTGGAAGCAGCAGAGGGACGGCGGCGACTTGTTGTGGAGGCGGGGGCAACTTAGTAGCCGTGGAAACTGTTGCTAAGTAGCAAACTGATGCATTCCTGGACCTAGAAGAGACTGAGATCAGATTGTGGCTGGGAGGCAAAGGGCAGGAAAAACAACAAGACAAGAATCCTGAATATTTGAACAACGTATTTCCACCAGATAATTAAATACAGAGATGTGTGTGTGTTGGTTTAATTATCCCAGCTTTCATTTTTGAAGCCACTTACAGTAAATGTTCATTAACAACCTCTTTTCTTTTGGTGATTTTGGGAATGTGATGATTA
>CM060473.1:1822457-1917457 GCA_030544235.1 Lepturacanthus savala | reverse complement strand
CTGTGTCGCATTCAAACATATTTAACACATTTCTGTATGAACGGCTGATTATTTCTATAAGAAATCACGTCCATTAACTCTTCAGTTATTTCCTTCCGTCTCCGCCATCTTTCCAAACATCAGAGCTGAAAAAACTTAAATAATCAAAGTGCCCGAAGCATGATATGAGCAAGAAGATAAATATAATTTATGTTTCTTTTGTCCTTTTCTTTTTTCTTTTTGGGTTGTTGTTTTTTTCTTTTTTATTATACATATTCCTCGTTGTTTTTTTTTTGTAAAACCAGAACGTCGCCCTCAGACGCTCGTGCTGCTGCTGCATTTTCTCTTTTTGCTTTGGTCGCGCCCTCCTTTGGCTTCGCTGTTGCAAAAAAAAAAACAAAAAAAAAGAGAGAAACTGAGAAGTAAAGCTACAGACAGACATCAGTCTGGATTTTTTGGTATTTCATTGTTTTTTTTTGTCTCAGTTTCTAGAGTTTTTCTTTGGAGGGAAACCTGATTTTTCCCCAAAAGTCTCCAATAAATATCCTCTTAGTCCCCAAAAAAAAACTTCATTAGTTCGACTCCTCGTCTGAAGATTCTTCTCTGTCAGATAAAAAGGGATCTTTGGTTTGGTTGAATCTGAATGAATCCAGCAGGATGAATGTGGATTAAAGGACGGTCAGGAAATAGTCAGGAAATAGTCATTTATTAGTCAGGAAATAGTCATTAATTAAACCAGTTAATAGTCAGTTAATAAACCAGTTAATCGTCAGTAAATAGTCAGGAAATAGTCAGTTAATAAACCAGTTAATCGTCAGTAAATAAACCAGTTAATCGTCAGTAAATAGTCAGTAAATAGTCAGTTAATAAACCAGTTAATCGTCAGTAAATAGTCAGTAAATAGTCAGTAAATAGTCAGTAAATAAACCAGTTAATCGTCAGTTAATCGTCAGTTAATAGTCAGTTAATAGTCAGTTAATAGTCAGTTAATAGTCATTAATTAAACCAGTTAATAGTCAGTAAATAAACCAGTTAATCGTCAGTTAATAATCAGTTAATAGTCAGTAAATAGTCAGTTAATAGTCAGTAAATAAACCAGTTAATAGTCAGTAAATAGTCAGTAAATAAACCAGTAAATAGTCAGTAAATAAACCAGTTAATTGTCAGTAAATAGTCAGTAAATAAACCAGTAAATAGTCAGTAAATAAACCAGTAAATAGTCAGTAAATAAACCAGTTAATTGTCAGTAAATAGTCAGTAAATAAACCAGTAAATAGTCAGTAAATAAACCAGTTAATCGTCAGTAAATAAACCAGTTAATCGTCAGTAAATAAACCAGTAAATAGTCAGTAAATAAACCAGTTAATTGTCAGTAAATAGTCAGTAAATAAACCAGTAAATAGTCAGTAAATAAACCAGTAAATAGTCAGTAAATAAACCAGTTAATTGTCAGTAAATAGTCAGTAAATAAACCAGTAAATAGTCAGTAAATAAACCAGTTAATCGTCAGTAAATAAACCAGTTAATCGTCAGTAAATAAACCAGTTAATAGTCAGTAAATAAACCAGTTAATCGTCAGTAAATAAACCAGTTAATCGTCAGTAAATAAACCAGTTAATCGTCAGTTAATAGTCAGTAAATAGTCAGTAAATAAACCAGATATTAGTCAGTTTCTAATAGTTCTTCGTCAGTATTTAGTCAGGTTCATATTCAGCAGCTGAATCTGTAAACAGGTGAGATCCATCCAAACAGGAAACAGCTGATTTACTTCTTCATCTTATTCCTTTAACTTTAAAAATCAGTTTAACTCTAATTTGATTAGTTCATATTTGCTGAAGTCTGACTGTTTTTAACCGTCTATTACATGAAATATTAATACAGACATGGTAAAACAATCACTTTATCTTCATTTTTCTAAAAAGCTGTGATATAAAAATCTACGTTTTTACCAGTTAGGTGTGAAACGGGGGCTTTTATTTTGAAGGACATACAATTTATGAGGTCACATGACCAGGATATCCCTATTGCTGATGGACATTTAACATGTGAGCATCACTGTGTCACAACTGAAGGTTTATTTTATCCTGAGACTGTTTTTTTATTTTTTCTTACATATTGTAATATATCTATTATTTAGCCCATTTTAAATAATAAAAACTATATATGTCTATATAATATTTCATGCACTAGAGGGTGAATTGATTGATTGATTGATTGATCCAGAGCCTCCGTTTCTTTGGCATCTTTCTAACATGTGGTGACATTATATCAATGAATTGATAAACTCTTCACATATATGAGATTCTGTAAAACAGTGTTTTTACATTTATCCTTTAAAAAAAACAGTAATTTGTAGGTGAAGAAAAGGTCTGAGTGGATGGAAGGATGAAAAAAGAGATGCTGTTCACACGTTCAGCTGCTGGAACGAGGACGAGTCAGAATCAGTCGTATAATCAGTCGTTAATTAATTAATTAGTTAATGAGTCATCAGTTAATTAGTCAGCATCAGTTAATCCACCTCGATGGACTCGCTGCTCTCATTGGCTGGTTTACACTCGTTAGGAAGTCGCTGGTGGCGGCTGAGCTGCGTCGCCTGGGTGAAGCTCCGGTCACAGCGCTCACACCTAAAACACACACACACACACACATTAGTAGAAAGACACACACATTTATAAAAACACACACACGTTTATAGAAACACACACATGAATAAACAGAAACACACAGACGTGTGGGATTTAGGAGAAGAAGAAGAGAAAAAGACACTTTAACAGCAGAAATACACAGATACTAGCAGAACACACACACACACACACACACACACACACACACACACACGAATAAATAGAAACACACGGACATCTGAGACTCAGGAGAAGAAGAGAAAAAGACACTTGAAGCTTCAGATCTGTCAATAAACACACACACACACACACACACACACACACACACACACACACACACACACACACACACACACACACACACACACACACACACACACACACACACACACACGTTTGCTATTAACTCTAATATCCAGTGACAGTATAAAGTGTGTGTGAGGCCCAGCGGAGCAGAAAGCTGTAATTGTTGCCCTGATCCTCACAACCTGACACACACACACACACACACACACACACGGTCCACTTGTCAATAATCTATCTAGCGGGCTGGGGTGCGTATTCCAATCTCACACACACACACACACACACACACACATTTATCCAGGCCTGATAAGGCAGCGTCACTGTCACTTTCAATAGAAAGAGAGAAGAGAAGGAGCTTTTAGTCTGACCTGCAGGCAGTTAAATGTATATACATGTGTGTGTGTGTGTGTGTGTGTGTGTGTGTGTGTGTGTGTGTGTGTGTGTGTGTGTGTGTGTGTGTGTGTTGACGTATTGGACTCAGCAGCCCAGAAACAGCACTAACCTGCTGTTAGATAGATGCTGAGGAACATGTGCAGCCTCTTTAACTCCAACGTGTTTTTCATTATAAACCAGCAGCCAGATGTTTGCAGCTGCTGTTTAAACGTCAAGGAACAAGATTCTTCAGCCGCGTTCACACTCTGTTGATCCTGACACTGGTTTTATTGTGTTTCCACTTCGTCTGCAGCTTTAAATCTAAAGGTTTTCAGCAGGTTTACGTCTCTGTTACGTGTTAAATGTCCATTTTATTTAGATTAAATCTAGATGAATCTAAAGAACTTTACTTGTTTGGAGTAATAATGGATAGAATAAGAAAAATCCATTCATCTGTTCAGGACTAGAACATCCTGTCAATGATGATGGGGATACAATGATATGAAAATATTAGGAGATAAAGCTTCTAAATTCATCTTTAGAAGATTTAAATGTGACATAATAAAGATAATAAAATACTACTGAACAGAGAAAACGTAGAGTCACAAGTTAATTTGATCAGAACTTGTATAATTAGTTAATATATACATTTAGATATGAATCAAACCCTAAAATATAAGAAGAAATATCTGATATGATTATAAAAATATTATATATATGCATGTAATAAATTAAAATCTTTTATATTTCTCTGTTTGTCTTTACTGAAAAATATGGAGCAATACAAAAAGTTTGCAATAACTTAATGAATGCAATGATTTTAACCTGCTTTTATTAATTAGTTATTATTTAATTAATGTCTTTTATTATTATTTGAACATGTTATATATAAATAAATGAGATGATAGTTTTGATGTTTTTCTTCCTTTATGTTTAGTTTATGTTTATGCAAAGTGGAGATTCTTACTCGAATTTGTAATTATTTTATTGTTTCAATAAAGTTTTGGGGAAAAAAGGTGACAATGTCTTCTTCTACTGCAGTTATTGACCTCCAGGTGACTTCTGGGATACGTAGTGTGGTTCTCTTGCAGAATATAACCTATAAACATCCAGGTTCAGTACTAGTTGAAGCTAAAACTCAGATATTCACGTGTTTTGCCTTTTTTCCTGCAACAGAACAGGTTTATTTATGTAAAAGTCTCTGTTTCCTTCAGTAAACCTTCTCAGTATAAACTGTAAACACCAGTGTTTGTTCTGACTTTTAACAGATGTTTCTCTTTATTTTTTTCTTGCATTTCTTCTCATTTTGTGAATTTTCTTGCAGCGGGAGGAAAATAAAGCAGACGGCGAGTGGGCGGAGCCTCTCTGGCCTGAAGGTCGACGCCGCCGCTCTCGTTTGTTCGGCATCAAAGCGTCGGCGTCGCTGCAGCTTTTCCACTACGACAAACAGAAACAACAAAGAGCCGACGCTGGAAGATGCTGCTTTAATCAGCGATCAGTGAAGCTTCATCTCATCTTCATCTCTGCTGGACCAGAGACTCAAACAGGACCCGACGGGACTGATAGAACCTGGTAGAACCTGATAGAACCTGATAGAAGCTGGTAGAACCTGATAGAACCTGGTAGAACCTGATAGAACCTGGTAGAACCTGGTAGAACCTGGTAGAACCTGATAGAACCTGGTAGAACCTGATAGAACCTGATAGAACCTGGTAGAACCTGATAAAACCTGGTAGAACCTGGTAGAACCTGATAGAACCTGATAGAACCTGATAGAACCTGGTAGAACCTGATAGAACCTGATAGAAGCTGGTAGAACCTGATAGAACCTGATAGAACCTGATAGAACCTGATAGAACCTGGTAGAACCTGGTAGAACCTGATAGAAGCTGGTAGAACCTGGTAGAACCTGGTAGAACCTGATAGAACCTGGTAGAACCTGATAGAAGCTGGTAGAACCTGATAGAACCTGGTAGAACCTGGTAGAACCTGATAGAACCTGGTAGAACCTGATAGAACCTGATAGAACCTGATAGAACCTGATAAAACCTGATAGAACCTGATAGAAGCTGGTAGAACCTGATAGAACCTGGTAGAACCTGGTAGAACCTGATAGAACCTGGTAGAACCTGATAGAACCTGATAGAACCTGATAGAACCTGATAGAAGCTGGTAGAACCTGATAGAACCTGGTAGAACCTGATAGAACCTGATAGAACCTGGTAGAACCTGATAGAACCTGATAGAAGCTGGTAGAACCTGGTAGAAGCTGATAGAAGCTGATAGAAGCTGATAGAACCTGATAAAACCTGATAGAACCTGATAGAACCTGATAGAACCCGACAGAACCTGATAGAACCTGACAGAACCTGATAGAACCTGGTAGAACCTGATAGAACCTGATAGAACCTGATAGAACCAAACCTCTTCATTAGAAACAGGTGATTCTCATGATTCTTATTGAATCTTAACTTCCAATTTACTGGAAATGAGTTGCTAAATTTAACTTAATTAAGTTGTGATCGAATAATAATTAATAATAATTAATAATAATTACATCAACTTAATTTATAATGTCATGTTGGTGGATTTTAAAACTAAATTCAAGTTGTTATAACTTAATAAACTTAGCTTGATAACTTAATTTATTTCTCATTGGTCGACTGAAGTAATCACTTTATATTAGAGATAATAATTAAAATTAACTAATTTAATCATGTGGCTGCTAGCTAGCTACAGCACTGTTAGCACATACTGTTACTTAAACAATAATTGCAATGCATTATTATTATAATTAACTAGACAACTAATTAAACTACTTTAATTTCAGTTATTAAATCAGCAGAACTTCAGATAATCTGTGACTGAAGAGGAGAAGATAATTCATCCAACGTGATAAACGTGTTGGTTTAATTTAAATAATTTAAGTTGTTGAGGTTAAACATTTCCTGAATGAATATATTCAGATACTAAAGTTTAAAAGTTCATATCAGACACGAGGATACGGAGCTGAAACAACAGATCTGAACGTGCAGGATGAATATGTTTTATTAGGATTTAGAGCTTTTGATTCTGAATTTGTGAGGGAACACTATAATCCAGATCCAGATCCAGATCCAGATCCAGATCCAGATCCAGATCCAGAGAGAGTCGCTGCCGACCACAAACAATCACTTCCTGTTTCCTGGCTCTCGCCTCCTTTTCCTCCTTCCACCTCGCTGAGAAAATAAAGTTGAGCGTTTTCCCTCTGACAAAGTGACAGTGGCAGCTTTAATCTATCCAGCGCGCCGTCCAAAAGGAGATAACTCCCCGAGGCCATCGATCCGCTAAAGATTTCTGACGCCCGTCCGTGATTGTCTTTGTCCCGCTCTGCCTCCGCCGAGACTCTGAAGTGCTGATGAAAAGGTTCGGAGGTTTTCCTCCGATTGCTTATTAAGAACGCTGATTTGCTTTAACCGGATTTCTCGCCGGCGCTTGTCGTTTCACTTTTTACGCGGTGATCTCTTGTTCCTCGCCGCGTTTCCTCTCTCTCATTTTCTTTCTTCACGGCCTTTCGCCTCCGACGCGTCGATGGCGAGTTCAGATTTCTCTGATTGCTTATTAAGGACGTTAATGTGTTTCCACCGGTTTTCCCCTGACGCGTGTCCTCTACACGACTCACATCCACAATCCTTCACTTTCTGCTGGATCTCCTAGAGAACCTGGAGTCCTCCTGGACCCTGGATCCTAGACCCTAGACCCTGGACCCTGGACCAGACCTCTGCCTTCACTTTTTATCTTTCACTGATGACAAAGTGACAACAGCAGCTTCCACAAACCCCTAATGCAGCTCTACAGACGTCTAACTAGGGTGATATCATGTAAAATGGGCCACAATGTCTTTTCCATGTGTATTCATGATTAATTTAGACTGTTTCTGTCATTTTGTGTTGGAATTATGGGATAAAATATAATAAAATATAATACACGCTGAGCCAATTTCTCTTTTCAGATAAAATGGGCCACCTAAAGAACTTCCTACCTTTTAAATTATCAGTATCACCGGCTACAGAACCCAGAACCACTTTAATAACCACAATAAATACTTGAAGGTTTACAAGAACCACATTTGTCACGACATCTTTACATTACAATAATTTCTGAGATAATATTATCGGGTGATATCAAGTAAAAGGGGCCATTTTTTTGGATAAATTGCTTGGGACAATAACACAATATCAAATACGTCTTTTCCATGTGTATTCATGATTAATTTAGACTGTTTCTGATCATTTTGTGTTGGAATTATGGGATAAAATATAAATATAAGGGTCTATAAATCTGGAAATATACACTGAGCCAATTTCTTTTTTGCAGGAGCGATTTCAGGTAAAATGGGCCACCTAAAGAACTTCCTACCTCCTAAATTATCAGTATCTCCAGTTACAGAACCCAGAACCACTTTAATAACCACAATAAATACAAGAACCACATCTCAATGTCTTGAAATATAAATAAATCTTGAAATATTCGCGGTTCCAGGTAAAATGGGCCATCTCATCAGGTAAAATGGGCCATCTCATCAGGTAAAATGGGCCATCTCATCAGGTAAAATGGGCCATCTTATCAGGTAAAATGGGCCATCTCATCAGGTAAAATGGGCCATCTCATCAGGTAAAATGGGCCATCTCATCAGGTAAAATGGGCCAGTCAAATGACAAAGGGAAATTCAAATATAATTCCTCATCTGTTACAAAGCAGTTTTAGAAGAAGATCAGGCCAGATTTTTATTGTAGTAAAGGATTTTTGTGTCTCCTCCATCAATAAAATGGGATTTTCATGCGTAACATTCAGTTCTCATTCATTCAAACTTTCATTAAATTTCATTATCCATGGATGTATTATAAACCTGGATATCAGTAGCACCCCCAGTGGCCACTTGTGGTACTGCAACAACAACAAAAAATCCCCCGCGACAACAAACATAAAAGAGAAGCCAATAAAGCTGCTAACAGGACACTCCCAGTTATAACCCTGTTAATTACTGATCTTTGGATTCTACATTTTTAAGTCATGGACTTTTTATCTGTGAAAAAACTTTCTAATGGCCAGAAAACCTCTGAAAAAGAGTCTAGCAAGTGAATTAAACAACTCAAATGTGAGTTTTTGATGGGAGGCCCCAGAGCATCATGGGAGGTGACTCTACTGATCAGTCGCATAACGAGGGAATAAACCTGGAAGTCAGAAACTTTTTCAGCGTAAGAAACTAACATTGAAATGAATGGCGGCCATTTTTCAGTCCGGTATCCAGTTCTATAATACACCCATGGTGAAAACAAGGTCCTGACTATTTTGACTCATATATTTAATTTAACAAGAAAAATAATAAACATGTTCACAAATTCTCTAATTTGACAATTCATTCTTTCAAGAATTTCATTTTTAATCCCTTTAGATCACAGCTCTAAAAGCAAAAGCAACCACTGAAATGGATGGCGGCCATTTTTCAGTCCGGTATCCAGTTCTATAATACATCCATGTCTCAGTCCTTTAAACAATCGGATTGTTGGATCTGGTCTGGACACATCCTCAGGAGGGTTTAAGGTTTTTTGGGGACTTTTTTGAGGGGTTTTGGTTTTTTTGGGGGGATTTTTTGTTCTTTTTTGGGGGTTTTAGGGTATTTTTTGAGGGGTTTTGGGTTTTTTGGGGGGTTTTTTGTTCTTTTTTGGGGGGTTTAGGGTATTTTTTGAGGAGTTTGGGTTTTTTTGGGGGGGTACTCACTGTTACTTACTTGAACGGCTTCTCTCCGGTGTGCGTGCGGATGTGGTTGTTGAGCGTGGTGGCGCCGGCGAACGCCCGGCCACAGTATCCACATTTAAAGGGCCGGTCGCTGGAGTGAGTCACGACGTGGTTCCTCAGCTCTGACGGCTGCGAGAAGGACAGCGAGCAATGACCACACTGGTATGGCCTGGGAGAGAGAGACAGGCAGGTGAGGGAGAGACAGGTGAAAGAGAGACAGGAAAGAGAGAGAGGTAAGGTAGAGGCATTAAAGCGAGAAAGACAGGTGAGAGAGAGATTGTATTGTATTATATATATAATACACACTGGTTCGGCCTGAGACAGAGACAGACAGGTGAGAGGGAGAGACAGAAGAAACCGGCGAGAAAAGGAGTGAGACAGGTGTGTCTGTCTGAGGAGGATTGGAGTAAAAGTCTCAGGTAAAACGGGTCAATTAAGGTTTGGGCTGAAAATACAAGAAGTGATATATACACGAATGAGGTTGACTAGTAACAGGTGATTTAATTAGATTATGGTTTCTATGGTGATTTGATTAGTTTATGGTTTCTATGGTGATGAGACAATACTTCATGGTAGTAGCCTGGTATGATAAATAGAACTAAACTAGGATGATAAATCGATTAAAAACTAATATACATGATATGATCTTGATGGCATCTATTAGAAATAATGCTGTTTCTGGAAAAGCGATGTTTATCTCGGCCTGAGCTAAAATGGGCCACATGGTTTCAGCTAAAATGGGCCACAAACACACACCTGTGTGACATTTGGTTCAAATAAAGTCAAATAAATGTTTTGTTCTCTGTTAATAAGATAAAAGATTTAACAACAGATTAGTTTGAACATTCACATCTTGAGTTTTAACAAGAGAAGTAACAGCTGTTGAAGTATGAAAAATGTGTTAATAACTGAACTGGAGACAGATCTAAAAGCTAAAAGTAAATCCCACATAGTTCTGTATGAATATATCACAGGTATATAACAGATATCCTGTTAGAGGTTTAAAATATATATATTTATATTAAAGTATGAAACTACTGGCAGCAGATAATATAAAAAATACATAAAGTTTTAAAGATGGTGGTTGAAGTGGTTGAAATGTTGAAGAAAAAGCAGATTTCAGGTAGATTTTCTATAAATATGAAGTTGGAAGCTGTCACTGAACGACAGAAACAAACATTTACTGATAAACATCATGAAGAAATCATTTATTTGACTCAAACATGAAGGTCACATGTTCTACATCATACAAACACACACACACTGACAGGCTGGATAAATAAACTGCAGAGGTGGACACACACACACGTACACGAAGAAATTAAACACACACACACACACACACACGTTCAATGATACAAACACACATTAAGTCACAGAAACACACAGATAGGGAGAGATGAGGCGGCTAACCATGATGTAAGGTCTGTAGAACACACACACACACACACACACACACACACACACAGCTGGGGGAGTCGGACACTGCTCCGGTAACCATGGCAGCATGACCCTCATTAACAATGCAGGCCTAGATCATGACTGGACCATCTATCACTGTGTGTGTGTGTGTGTGTGTGTGTGTGTGTGTGTGTGTGTGTGTGTGTGTGAGTAATCGCAGTTAGAGAGAGTGGGATAGAGACAGTAACAGAACAGAAAAAGACGAGATAGATATGAAGAGATTGTGTGTGTGTGTGTGTGTGTGTGTGTGTGTGTGTGTGTGTGTGTGTGTGTGTGTGTGTGTGTGTGTGTGTGTGTGTGTGTGTGTGTGTGGGGAGTGAATCGGACTGAAACAAACAGCTAAACAGTCGTGGTGTGTTTCTCTACAGCAGCAGATCTAATCTCTGCTTCTATTTACTGAGCTGAACTCTGTGTATTCTACATTATCAGCTCTTTATAGTTTATAGTTTCACGACATTTTCCTCATATTAACACAAGTGGTTTCTTTAATTCAGGTAAATCTAGATTTCATGGATCTGTTAGATTGATCTTTATGACTCATGGTTTTATTTTATTGTATTTTATCATATTAAATGTTTTCATTCTTTTTTATTAGTAGTAGAATTTGTGGTATTTTAATAGTTTAGATTCTTGTTCCGTGTGTTTTTTTCTTGTCATTTCCTCTGAAGAATCAATAAAGATTTGATTTGAATGAGTAATGATGTTGAACTATCATGTGTTATAATCCTAAAAACTTAGTACCAGAGAGTTTAACTCTATTAAAAAGGTTTTAAAAAAATAAAAGCACATGCTATCAACTAGTTTTATATTCTAGGTGGATTAAATATTTAACCCTCTATTTATAGTGTTGCTGTATCATCAATCATTTTATCTTCATTTTTATAAAAAGCTGTGATATGAAATCTATGTTTTACAGTTAGGTGTGAAAACTGGGCTTTTATTTTGAAGGACATACAATTTATGAGGTCATATGACCAGGAAAATAATAAATAAAAATAATACAAATAAAGAATTTTGAACAACACAAACGCTGTTAAATGTAAAACAACGTGTTTGTTAATTGTTGATTAATTATGACCCCCCCCCCCCCCTTATTCTTTAAAGTGGTTTGGTCCAGTGGCTAACGGCTAATTTTGACCAATGAAACTAACATTAAGTAAGTCTTTTATTACACCACTTGTTCAATATTTGTCCAAAATCAGCCTCTTTTTTTTTTTAAAGATCAGACCTAATGATCGTTAACGAGCTCTAACGATGGAAGTTACCATAGCAACAGCGATTAGGGGGAGGGGCATGCGTCCTCTAAAGGTTTTCATAGTTTTCATAATTCTGTCCCTCATTGATTCATGATCTTATTCACCTTACGTATATAAGTAAACATGGAACGCTGCTATAACTACTAATATTACATTTAATAACATTAAATAATAGATTATTATGGTCATAGAGGATTTATTCTTTCATGTCTTTCATGTGAATATTTACTCTTTAATGTCTCCTATTAATTAAATGTGATTTTTGAACTGATTGTTTCTTGTCCCAACGTCTTTATTTGATGCTCGGACTCTTCTCACAACCTGTTAGCATCTTGTGCGACTGCACTTTTCTGTTTTCCAGCGTGAATCTGGTCTAAACCAACGAGTATCTCTGACCACTCAGCAGTTATTGATGAGCGGACGACAGAGACAGCAGCAGCTCTGAGGTGATTAGCGTCTGTCTGTCTGCTGTCAATCACATTAACGACCCCATGAACAGCCTGAAATCCTATTACCACAATCTAACGACAATGAGCAGGGACGCTATTAGCATCCTGACAATTAGCATTAGCGCTGGTGTCAGGATTGTTACCATCATCATCATCATCACCTTCATCACTGTTAGCTCCGCTGTTAAACTAAGAGCTGACATCAGTCCCATCATCATCACTACAATCAGATAATTGATCGTTAACATCATCAGTATTATAGCTAATAATTTAATATTATTTAATATTAATGTCTATTATATATAATATTAGGGACAAATAAAAACTAATAATTAAATATATAAAGAGGAGAAGTCATGAAATAATTCTTTAATTACATGTTTTTGGACATTAAGCAGTTTCATAAAGGAGAATTGACTTTTCTTTAATAGCAACAATCACTTTATCTTCATTTTTCTAAAAAAGCTGTGATATAAAATCTATATTTTTACAGTTAGACATGAAAAGGGAGCTTTTATTTTGAAGGACATATCATTTATGAGGTCACATGACCAGGATATCCCTATTGCTGATGGACATTTGAGCATCACTGTGTCATAACTGAAAGTTAAGTTTTATTCAGAATTTTGGAAAAGTTTCACCAAATAAAACTTTGAACTCATTATTTTTTTTAACATTTAATAATATGCAAATATGATAAATTCCTAGTGTATAAACCTAATGGAGTCCCATTGACTTACATGTAACTATCCTGAGACTATGATTACAACTTTTTCTTACGTATTTTTTAATATATCTAATAAAAAGTGATAAAATATTTGATGGTTAATAATTAGAACAAAGTAAATATTCGTTTTTCCTCCATATTCAATATAATGAGACATTTAAAGCGACACTCATGTCTCTATAATGTAATGTGTGTGTCTGAGCTGCTTGTTGAGACGTCATAAATGGATAAATGTGGATAAATGTGGATAAATCCCTGCAGCCGCCTGCTCTCAGGAAATAAAGTGATTCTCATTCTGAAACCAATAAGACAAAACTCTGACATCAGTACCTTACAAATAGGTAAACACCCCAGAACTAGAATAAAACAAATAGACCAACATCTGCAGCACTCCGATAAATCACAAACACCTCCTGTACCCTGAGAGGATGGAGACACAACACACACACACACACACACACACACACACACACACACGCACAGAAGAATGTAATAAGAGTAAAATAGTGTAATATAAAATCGAAAAATTCTCACTTGCAGTTTTCCACATAAAAGGCGTCTCGCCGTGGGGGTCGGTTCATTTATCAGCCGGCTGGTCTATAAGTTCACGCCTCAGTGGGCCGCACCACTATTTATTAGGTGGGTTTTCTATGAAGAGCTGCATTGATTGTGAATAGTTTAAGTTGATGAATGTGTGGATATTATTTATTAAGGCAGCAGGCCGGGAGATTAATGCCTGGTTATTGTTTATTACAGTGGAAAGAGGAGGAGGGGGAGGTGAAGCATAAACACCTCCATCACACACACACACACATAAACACCTCCATCACACACACTCAGAAGGCTATGTGCATATGCAACCTGTACAAGCACATGCAAATACATTCTTGTACATAAAATGAGTACAAACCTGCACACACACACACACACACACACACACACACACACACACACACACACACACACACACACACACACACACACACACACACACGCACACACACACACACACACACACACACACACACACACACACACAGCTGATGCATCTGTGTTGTAGAAGCTCATGAAAGCTGCAGCCTCTGAATTAAACCTGAGACTAACTCTGCTCGGATCCTTGAGGCTATAACTCTGTGGAAGTGCAGGATGAGAAGGCGGATTATTACCGTGGCTTTAAAGGGGCCATTCTGACAATTCACCAGTTTAATATCTACATTTCTGTGGTCTATTTATAAAAAGGGTCAGTGACAAATAACGTTTGGTGAGATGAGAAAGTCAAAAACATGTTAAAATACAGTTTTAAGAAGCATTCATCAGGTCTCTAAATATACTTTGTGTGTTCATGTTGGTTTCCAAGTTTTTAGGGTTTTGTCACTGACCCAAACATTTACATGTTTTTATGGCCCAAAAGCAGCAATACAGTCGGCCTTCTCACACACTCATTCTACAAGAAACATACCCTAACCTCTTTTCTTCACAAAAATAGAAATAAAATCACCTCCCATGATGCTCTGGGGCAATGAAAACATGTAAATTGTACTGGTGACCACATTAAAATCTGAAAAATAAATAAATCTCAACTTTTCCAGAGCTTTTCTAGCCATTAGAAAGGTTTCTAACAGATAAAAATTCCATGACTTACGAATCTAGAATCCAAAGATCAGTAATTAACAGGGTTATAGCTACAGGATTCTCCTTTACTATTGACGTCTATGGGAAAAATGATTTTTGGGTCACATGCAATTTTATTGCAGTACCATGAGTGGCCACTGGGGGTGCTAGGTACCACATCCAGGTCTATAATACATCCATGGTTTTCACTCACTTATCTACAGTGCATTGAGTCGTAGCTTTCTGTCCTGATAGTTACTGAAACTACTAAAGGAATCACTGTTTTCCTACTCGTATTTTACTGCTGATTAGACGCCTGATGCTATAAATCTCCATTAGAAACAAACCTGGCCGACTGGTTGCAGCATTTCTCTCGGTGCCTGTTAGCGTGGAGCAGTCGTTGAGTCTGACGGCGTTACAGCGTGTTGACAGCAGCGACATGTCGAGTATGTTCAGAGTCAACACGGCTAGCGTTACAACATGCTAACGAAAACACTAAACAGACGGTTCACACGCAAAATAAAAATACTTGGTTTGGACGGGCGATGAGAGTGGAAGCGGCTGCCATGTTGTTCACACTTACCCTCGTCTGTCTGTCTGTGTGTGGGTGTGTGTGTGTGTGTGTGTGTGTGTGTGAGATCTATAAAATTAGCCATTTTCAACACGTCTGTGAAACACGGTTCAGGACAATAAACGTTGCGTCGCCTTTCAACGCAGCATGTGGTAACGCCAACATGGCCGGTGTCAACGTGTCGCTGTGTCCGCACCTTTTAAACATGAGCTGATGACAGAGGGGGAATGTGTGTGTGTGTGTGTGTGTGTGTGTGTGTGTGTGTGTGTGTGTGACCCCCCCGATTATTAAGACTACATGGGAATGAAGTCTCTTGGCTCGCAGGCGTGTTTTCGTTTCATCGGACGGGGTCAGAGGTCAGAGAGGTGGTCATGTGTGCAGAAAGCGGAGGTTCTGGATGTGGCTCTGCTACTCTGAGTCACAGGCAACACTGAAAGAAAGTTAAAGTGTTATTTATTCAGCTGTGTTTGGTGTAGAGGAAGCTTCAAATAATCAGAAAACTGCCTCAGTGACTACTGCACTGCAGCAGCAGATAGCAGCACATGGACCATCACTGGAAACATGAAGCATGTTCCTGTTTCTGTCCAGTCACAGAAAACACTGGTGTGTTTATCACCATTTTACTGCATCCTCATTAACACAAAACACTGGAAAACAAGTGAAAACCTCTCGTATTTGGTCCAATAGGTTCAATAATTAAGTTATCTTGTATTATCTGATTTTATTGGCAGCTTATTTTTTTCTTGATTTGAAAAATATGAGATAAAAGGTAAAAAAAATGTCAAAATTATCAATTAAATCAAGATCAAATTGATCAAAACCAATGAATAAGCTAAATGATCCGTCAGTGGAATAAGATAATTCAAAATAATTCTATTTAATTAATTATTATTATATTATTATTATTTATTCTATTTAATATTGAAATAATTGTACCAAAAACAAGATATTATATTATTTATTTATTTGCAGTAAATCTTTAGCACTGATTTCATAAATAAATATATATGCAAGAGAATATAATAATAATAATTCATATTTATTTATGTATTAAAATATTTATTTTGTATTTATTAATTTATTTCCATATATGTTTATATTTTTTTATTTATTTATTGTATTTTCCCCAATTTATTATTAATTTATTAACTTTGCTTAATCTAGATTTAGAGTTTACAGATAAATTATACTTGTATTTATCAATAAATTGTATTAATTTATTTTTCTGTCTCTGTGAATATTTATTTATTTTTTATTTATTTATTTCTCTCTCTTTTCATTTATTTATATTTTATTAAGTCAGTTTCAGTCCTTCATAATTAACATTAACAGCTGATTAATTGATAAAAACAAACATTCTTCATCATTTCATCTGTTTCCAACACATTCATCATTTTCCTGATACTTGATTATTTTTAAGACTCATTTTTTAGAAAATCGTGTTATTTTATATGAAATTATTCACATATTTAAATGGTTATCACACATTTCTCGTCTCTAAGACTCTATGTTTGTGTGTGTGTGTGCATGTGTGTGTGCATGTGTGTGTGTGTGTGTGTCGGGCCATTAGCTTTTAAGATTTTTTTGGGTGTAATCTAATTTAGAAAGGTGGTCCCCACAACGTAGGTATTTGACGGTTGGACCCCACGGTGTCAGATAAACGAGTGTGTGTGTGTGTGTGTGTGTGTGTGTGTGTGTGTGCAGGGAGCAGTGATGCAGAGTGAAGTGTGTTGATTGACCCGTATGGAGTCGGTCTAATCTATATGGAGTTATATCTGCGCAGTGAGGACGACTCCTCTGTCCGCCTCATATAAAGACATTATTCCCCCCGAGACCAGCAGCTATAAATCACTGAGCCCACCTCGTCAATACACAATCAATGCCTCTCTGAACACACACACACACACACACACACACACACACACACACACACACACACACACTCAACACAAACACACACACACACTGTCTGTATGTGAGCAAACATGCATCCAAGCACATATACAATCACTGCAGGAAACACACAGTGTTATTCGTGCGATTCTCTTTACTTCTTCTCCTCCATCCTCCTTCCTTCTTTGTTCTTGTCTTTCTTTTCTGTCTGACTCCAGCGTATTGACCTACCCATTAAAGCAGAAAGCTCACATTATGTCCTCTCATCAGCCAGTTGTACTCGTCAAATGAGCCTGGAACAAAAACCAAGCAAACAGCCAATATCATCAACACAGAGAGGGACTAGTTTTTGTGTGTGTGTGTGTGGTGGGGGGGGGGGGGGGGGGGGCTGGGGTTTATGGGTAATGTAGTTTAAGAGGAAATCATAGTCATTAAAAAGAGCCTGGAGACTTTTACCAGTTCATGTGATGTGTAACGGTGCAGGATTTTCAGCAGCGTTAATCAACCTCTGCAGCGTTTGCTGCTTTAACCATTAGAGGGTCTGGAAAAATAATAGAAATATTTATCTTTTAACTCATATAAGTAGGATTAACATGTTCTTCAGGTAGATGTTGTGTAAACTGAGCTGGGAAGGTCAAAGAAATAAGACACTATAGTTTTAGAAAAACTTATGGCTGATTTATTTCCTTATTTTGTTATATTTTAATTTAATCCTGCTTTTAGTTTATCTGACATATACACATTTAATTGTAGGATGGTTTAACTGTAATCTGACCCTTCTAAATACCATCATCTGCATATATATATATATATATATATATATATATATATATATATATATATATATATATATATATATATGATATATATAAATTTAATTATGTTGCCCAGAGCAGCAAAACTCAGTAGAAACTGATGTAAAGTTATTTAATAAAAAGGTTAAATCCTGGTTGAAAACAACCAAGTCGGAGTAATTAAATTATCAAAATGATCAATTTTAATGAATTTGACACAGTAATTCTGTCAGTGTCATAGCTTTTGACACTGCAAACTTGGAATTATATTTATACAGAGCTTCTATGTAATTTATTAAATTAATGTTATTAATTAATATTAAACTTTATGTAGATAAGTGTTTATTATAGAAAATCCTAACCAGGGACTGGGGTTGGAAACTGTAAACTTCATATATAACACAACATGATCATATTTCTTTAACTTGTTTTTGTGTCGTCCCTGAACAAATAAACATAAAATAAAATAAATCACCAGCAAATAATTCAGCGGCTCCGATGCAGATTAAACAAATCAGAGCTGCAGCGTTATAGCTGCAAACCTGACAGATAAAAATAGTCTTTGGAAGAATTTCTAAAAGCCCGTCCATCAACGTGATGGATCGGTATTTGTTGCTCTCGCGGCTACGCACCGAGGAAAAAAAAAAGAAAAGGTCATTTTTCAACACATCTGTGTGTCCGGCAGGGACAACACACACATCTGTGTTAGTGTTAAATGCAAATACACGTCCACGCTGTGCAGTAATAAATCTACAGAGATGTCGAGTGTTTAACAGCAGAGACAAACAGCCTGACATGCAAATATTGTGACTTAATTGTGTTTGAAGAAGCTTTTTATATATTTGTCTGATTACTATAAAAATAACCAAGAGTAAACATTAAAACCATTTAATCATTCTAATAACAGTTAAGTTAAAACTGAGAAGAAACAGGTTGATTATTATGGAGTTAATATAAGGTCAAATGTTTAGGAAATAATTATGGAGTTAATATAGGGTCAAATGTTTAGGAAATAATTATGGAGCTAATATAGGGTCAAATGTTTTGGAGATAATTATGGAGTTAATATAAGGTCAAATGTTTAGGAAATAATTATGGAGTTAATATAGGGTCAAATGTTTAGGAAATAATTATGGAGCTAATATAGGGTCAAATGTTTTAGAAATAATTATGGAGTTAATATAGGGTCAAATGTTTTAAATAATTATGGAGCTAATATAGGGTCAAATGTTTTAGAAATAATTATGGAGCTAATATAGGGTCAAATGTTTTAGAAATAATTATGGAGTTAATATAGGGTCAAATGTTTTAGAAATAATTATGGAGTTAATATAGGGTCAAATGTTTTAGAAATAATTATGGAGCTAATATAGGGTCAAATGTTTTAGAAATAATTATGGAGCTAATATAGGGTCAAATGTTTTAAATAATTATGGAGCTAATATAGGGTCAAATGTTTTGTACTTGGGGAAAAAATAAAAATTTAAACTGAAATTTCAATTTTTGATCTTGAATTCTGAGAAATACATCAACATATTAAAAATAAAAACAATTACACACTTTTTTTTAGGTTGAATATAATTATGATTCACTCTGTTTTTATCATTTTTCGCTTTCATACAGTTTGATATTTGGGATCCTATTTCTCTCAGTTGCATCAAGTTCATCTTTTCAAATTCTGATAATATATTTTACACTTTTTTCAGTAGGATTTGACCTGAAACAGCTTCCACTAAACAGCCCTGGAAATTAAAACAGTTTAATCTGTGCACGATATTCATGCATTGAAAGTTTAGCATTGAAAGGAGCTTTTTCACTACTAATCATATCAAACTCTACAAAATGTACACTTGATTTATGTTAAATACATTGACGTATTTCTCAGAACTTATATTTTTTCCCCAAGTACAAAACATTTGACCCAATATTAGCTCCATAGATTATCTCCTTTAGATATTAATTTAATATATACGTGTATTTTTCTTGATTTAATTTATCCAAGTCTGTAAAGAATATCAGGAAGAGCAGAAAACTCATCGTTAGAGCTCATCTCTAAATGTTAATTGGACTAAAGTGAAATTCTTCTCGACCTTCATTAGAAAAAGGAGTCGGCTTCAATAAAAAGTGACAGATCATGTTCCAGAGCTGCAGTGATGCTCGGTCTCTGAGGACGATGCTGCTTCAATAGACAAATCCAGCCGCCTTCAGATAATCACTGATAATTGAAAGTTAAGCGGCTAATTAAACTTTAACATTAATTAGTAATCAGGGAGTTGTAGTGTAAAGGCTCGTTAGCAGATTGGAACTCCCAGACGTCTGGATGAAACCTCAGGAACACGGAGCTGCTGCTTTCTGTCACTAAATGGTTTTTAATTTGAGGATTTATTTATTCCTGCTCACACATATATAACATATTTATCACTGATATGACATTTAATCAGCTGTTTGCTATAATCCAACAGTAACAGTGAGGATCTGTCTGTTTTTACGTTTCTAATGTTCCTCTCATGTGTTTTCATTTAACATTTTTTAAACTGCACATGTTTGTAAAATCAGTAAAATATGAATCTCTGCTTATGATCCTGTCCTGTGAAAGTAAAATCTGTTATTTCACATTAAACTCTTTAATAAAAACTACATGCTCCATATAATCTAATCCTGTTGTTTGCGTGTTTTATATAGAATATATTTTAAAAATGATTTTGTAGTGTTTTTAACCTCTTTTCACTTCCTGTGAATATTTCTGATGAGTCATGGATGTAATCAATGTGAGCAAACCGCTCCCTTAATAATAAAAGTCCTGTCAGAGGTCAGAGGTCAGAGGTGTGTGTCTGGACGTCAATCACGAGTGAGTTTGAGTTTCTGAAAGAATTGATTCGAGGTCTAATTTACAGTTTTCTCCCTGATCCTCCTCCTGATCTACAGGCCTCTACAGAGCTGTAGTCCTGCTGCTTTTCACTCATTAATGATATGATTTAAATCTCTCTAGTGACTAAAAACACAGCTTCACTCAGGAATAAGTCACATTACAAAAGCTAATTATGCACCAAATTAGGTGAAAATATCTAAAATTATCATTAACCCTCTATTGCATAGCTTTGTCCTATATCATACATTAATTTATCTTCATTTCTTCTAAAAAACTGTGATATAAAATCTATGTTTTTACAATTAGGCATGAAAAGTGGGCTTTTATTTTGAAGGACATGCAATTCATGAGGTCACATGACCAGGATTTCCTGTTTGCTAATGGACATTTAACATGTCTCATAACCGAAGGTTGTCTTTTATTCATTATTTGGGAAAATTTTTACCAAATAAAACAATTTATCTTTAAATAATTTAGTTTTTCTAATATGCTAATATGCTAACAATATGCAAATTAGTCAAATTCCTTGTGTATACAACCTAATGGAGGTTAGACAGAGACTATGTTTACAACTTTTTCTTATATTTTCTTGAATATATCTATAATTTAAGTCATAAAAACATTCACTAATATTTCATCCAATAAAGAGTTAACTTCTAAAACCAAAGTGGTTGAACTTTTGTTCTATAGGCTCATGTCTTCCTGTCAGACTATTAAATATTTGACATGTCTTATTACTGGCGTGTGATTACTGCAGTTTCTCACATGAGTAATTCCACGTTTTAAATGTTTAAGTGGATCTCTGGAAAAACTGAAGCAGCTTAAGCTGCAGCCAAATCCCAGACAAGACGATTTAAACATGTGACAAATATTTAATTCCTCCACACGGTCCAGTCTGTGATGATGAACACGTTCAATCAGCTGTGAAAGTTTCTGTCTTGTGATATACAAGCGTGATTATATCCATATACACATACATGCACCCAGAGATCAAAGAAAGAATAGAACATTTCCACTAATGACTCTTATAAACACTGGTGCAGTAAACACATCAATCATAAAGCAGTGCTTATTAATTCACTCCATCGCTGTGGTTTATTCTGCATTTCTTTTGTCATATGTCAGACCTATAAGTGGAAACGTGGCCCATTTACGTTCTGATTGTTTTTCCTGATTCATCACTCGTCGCGATCGCGAAGCTTAAACAGTATCCCTGCATCCTGACACCGGTTTAAAAGTGAATCGAAAGCACTTCCAAAGCCCCATCGACATAAACAAACTGCTCCTCTGGTGATGGATTCTGTTGAAATGACAGAGAGGAGGAAAAAAATGACAAGGGAGAAGAAAAAGTTCCGAAAAAGAAAGTCAGCAGAAAAAAACAAACCTGAAAGAGATGGAGCTGAGAGGAGGTGTGTGGTGTGTGTTTTTTTTTAAAGCTGATATAAAAAGCCATCAGTCTTCAGCTCCAAATGTTCCCATCAAATAAACATCAATAAATATGTATGAAGGGAGAGAGAGAGAGGGAAGAGAGAGGCGTTAAAATCAAGAAGGAGAAGAGAGAGAGGTGAAAGTCAAGCTCCTTTATTCACATAGCAGCTGTACTGGGACACAGACGGTGACTTTTATTAAAGTATTAAAGTAAAACCCAACATTACATGACTTAGTGAGATGTTCCAGCATGAGCTTCTACAACAGTCATGCGTGGAGCGATGAAAACTAAATAAATGAAAAATGATAAAGATCATCTAAAAAAGACCAAAAACTCCAATAATGACAATAAAAACCTCATAAAGGAGCAGCACAACCACCTAAAGACACCAAGAACTTATAAAGTATCAGTGTTACCAGCTATAGAAGGTCCAAAAGAACCCGATCTGTCAAAAAGTCTTTACATTACACTAATTTATAATAGGGTGACATCAGGTAAATGGGGCCACTTTTTGTTAAATCTCCTGGGACAATAACACAAAACCAAATATGTCTTTTCCATGTATATTTATGATTAATAATGACTGTTTCTGATCAGCTTGTGTTGGAATTATGTGATAAAATATAATTATTTAGGCTCTATGAATCTAGAAATGTCCACTGTGCCAATTTGTTTTTGCAGGAGTGGTTTCAGGTAAAATGGGCCACCTCATCAGGTAAAATGGGCCACTCAAATGACAAAGGGAATTTGCATTAAACAAACTCATATTGCTGCTATTAAAACAAGAACAGATCAGTTATGTGTTGTACACACACATGCTAACACACCTATGTATACAAGCTAAGCTAACGCTACACAAAGCTAGCATCCAGTCATATGGAACAAGCTAAGTTACACAAACACAGTAAAAGTAGTGACTACTTTGAGTTGAACTAATTTCACATGACAATCAACAAACTGTCCATGTTTTAGTTAAATTAAATGTCATGTGGCCCATTTTATCTTAGGGGGTTAAGGTAAATGGGGCCACCAAGATAAACATCACTTATATATGTTAATATATCAAACTAACAGCATTATTTCTGATGGATGTCATCAACACAAATATCATGAATAGAATAGATTTATCATCTTATAATAGTTTAATTATATGTATCATGCCAGGCTACTTAACATGAACATTTCTGGTTCAGTCTAGATTTGATTAATTAAATCACCATAGAAACCATAAACTAATTAATCACCTGTTACTAGTCAACCACAGTTATATCAACAGTTTAAATCCTTTGGTTTAAATGGCTCATTTTACCTGATATTAAGGAGGTTTCATTTAGAAACTCATGGGTTGTTGAATGCTGTTAAAAGAATCGTAGGACGACTGAAGCTGTGGTTCTAGAAGATTAGAAAAGAGGTTTGAGTCATTGTGTTTTTATGTGGGCTGAGTGATACTGGTCTAATCCTAGTCCACATGACTGCAGGGTACAATAGGGTCTTAAAGCTCCAGGACTCAGGACTGTTTGGCTTGTTCAGCTGAATTTGATCTGCTCCTCTGTCCCATAAAACCTTCCTATTGACAGGCAGCTCCACATCGACCCTCCCTCCCTCCTCCATATCCAGCCCACATTTTTCTTCCCTATGAGTATTAGTTTATTGAATAAGTGGCATCTGTTTTCCTGGCCCCGTCACCGTAAGGCGAGGTATTTCTCACTGACGCACAGAGCTGATTTATACGCCGCTCTGACTCTCCCCGCAAAAAATAAAGCTAAGCAAAAAATTTCCAATACATCCTCAGTCCCGCACCCTGAGACACACACACACACACACACGCGCGCGGTCTTCCTTCATCTGTGCTGTTTATAATTAAGTTGGCAGATGTTATACACACTCCAACACTTTTACACTCTCTTCAGTCTTAACACAAACTCCCACGTCCTGTCACGCACAAATAGTGTGATGATGAGACAACCAGAGTCATAAATTACAACTGAACCTGAGCTTCGCCGGCTTCACTCTCAACAAATAATAATATTCAGGGATAAATAACATCAGCTCACACAGATATGGAGGATGCACAAGTTTCTTTGCCCCAAGAGGAGAAAAAATCATGTGTAAACCAAGAAACAACCTTATAGAATGTGTTAATCCAGCAGCTAATAATGTTGAATTAGCGTAGAGTTGTTTCAAGATCTCGATGTTATCATCAATTTAAAAGCATCCATCAAAGCAGATTTGCAGCCAATCATGTGACAACAGCTGCAGAATGAGTAAACATGTAAATTCAGGTGTTTTCTTGCCGATACAGTAATGTACATGTACTTATTTACAAGCATGGACATCAAAAAGTGTATAAGCATTAGCAGCAAAGTGGCCTCGAAGCTTTAAAGTAACAGCAGTTACATAGTTTTAGTCCAGTGGTTCCCAACCTAAGGGTTGGGCCCCTCCACAGGGTCAGCAGATAAATGTGAGGGGTCATGAGATGATGAATGGGAGAGGAGAAGAAAAACAAACAAATCTGTTTTATATTTCTGGGATTTTTTTTCTCTATTATTTGGTTTAAAAAATTTCTCATATGGTTTCATTTCAATAAATGTTCAAATGAAACCATGTGAGAATTTTAGAGGGAAAACCTGTATTTGTTGTAGCTTTTAAAACCTTATAAATGTCAAATATACTTTGTTTTTCTAAGATAGAACAGACTCAAAGGTGGAACTCATTGGTTTCATTGTTAACTATGTTGTATTTTATCCAATGAGTTAAATCTGCATCTGAACTAAAGCTGTAGATAAATGTAGTGAAGTACTTAAATAGTTAGTACTTAAATATAATTTAAATATAATGTGCTCAGTTACTTTCCAGCATCTTATGTAGGTTTAATAAACTAAAGTGAATAGTTCACATCACTGCAGTGATTCAGCTTTAATGCTGCTGCTCTCTGTGGTTGTAGTATTACTAGTATTTAAGCAGAAGTACTAGGGATAATGTCATAATCTGTAAATAGAAATTAATCTCCTTTGATGTTTTTGATGCCTCAGTCAAATCCTTTGATCTTATCAAATATGATAAAACTTCAGTTAAATCTTATGATGACTTCCTGTTGATTGTCCCTTTGTTTTAATCATGGTGTAGTTGGATCAGTGACATAAATGTGATGTGGTGGAACCCTAAATACTCAGTTTGATATTCTAGGTGGATTAAATATTTAAGATTTATCATTCTTTTTTTTCACCGTTTGACATCTTGTGTCAAAACATTGTAAAAGTTTGGGGTCACGGGTCCATGAAAAGTCAGACTTTTATTTACCAGCATGAGTTGTAAAATGAATAGAACATGTTATTATATTATCCTTCTGATCAATGATCAATCACATTGATCCATTAGAACACTGGAGTGATAGTTGCTGGAAATATTCCTCTATATAAATATGTAGATATTGATGCAGCAAAAACCAGACATTTGCAGCTAAAATAGTCATTTACCACATTAGTGATGTATAGAGTGGATTTATGATTAGTTTAAAGTTATATTTATTGATAAAAAAGGGAAATTCTACAGCAAGAAGCAACTAAACAGTTTCAGTTCATCCTGACTATTGTTCCTGGAGACTTTAAAGTTTGTGAACTTGTCCTTTAAAAACAGTCCAAACTGTTTTATAGCAGATACATGGATGTTTTTCCTTAATAATTGGTACCAGATAGTTTCTATATGCTTCTTACAACTATATTTTAAAAGTTTTTGACTTTTTCTTCTTGCCAAACATTATTAGTCACTGATACAGACGTATATAGACTTTTATATAGACTCTGTTCTACTGTACCTGTCGGGGTTCTGTGGACAGACGTGCATCTGCAGCAGGATCCTCTGGGTGAAGGTTTTGAAACACTGGCCACACTTCCACAGGTGCCAGTCGCTGAACTCGCTGCTCAGCTGGCTGGTGGAGGTCGGGCTGGCCAGGATCCGCTGGTTCTTGGACCCCAGCTGACTGAAACTGGAGTCCGACTGGACCGTGACCCCCACCTTGTCCAGCAGAGAGAAACTCCTGGGGCAGGGGGCGTGGGGGAAGACCATGGAGCGCATGAGGGAGGAGGAGGAGGGCGTGGAGGAGGAGGAGGAGGACGAGGAGGAGGAAGTGGAGGAGGAGGGTTTGCCGTTCTTGCTGAAGGGTTGGAGAGATTCCTGCCTGGTCATGGCCTCCACCACCGTGGCCGGGACGTTTACTAGAGAAGAGGAAACAAACAGCAAGATTATCAATTATGAGGAAGACTTTCAAAATAAAAGTCTCACAGCAAGAAGGTCACAGGTTCTAGACCTCCTTGGTCCTGGGTCTGGGACCTTTCTGTGTGGAGTTTGCATGTTCTCCCCGTGTCTGGTGGGTTTTCACCAGGTACTCCGGCTTCCTCCCACAGTCCAAACACATGCTGAGGTTAATTGGAGACTCTAAATTGCCCGTAGGTGTGAGTGTGTGAGTGAATGGTGTGTGTGCCCCACGATTGGCTGGAGACCATCTGGTCATCTGATTGGCTCCAGCAGACCATGTGACCCTAATGAGGAATAAGCAGGTATAGAAGATGAGATGAGACTTTCAAAATAAAAGCCTCACAAAGTGAGTGAACGCTGTGTTCAGGTTGGAATCTAACAGTTTACTGTTTTATAAGCAGTTAGTTAGACCTGGAGCAGCAATACAGTCTTCCTTCTCACACACTCACTCTGAACAAACCCTACCACAACCTCTTTACTTCACAAAAACAGAAATAAAATCAACTCCCATGATGCTCTGGGGCAACGAAAACATAAATTGTGAAACAAAAAACCCTTCACATTTGAGTCGTTTAATTCACTTGCTGATCACATTAAAAAAAGTTTAACAAAAATACATATCGATGGATAAAAAGTCCAAAGATCAGTAATTAACAGGCTTCTCTGATATTGACGTCTATGGGAAAAAGTATTTTTGGGTCGTGTGGGATTTCTTTGTTGCAGTGCCATGAGTGACCACTGGGGGTGCTACTGAGAGCCGGTACCACATCCAGGTTTTATAATACATCTATGATCTAGAGCCTCAGTTCAAAGCAGCTCTGGAGATGCTGTTCCTCATGTTTCTGTTAGTTTTCTCTAAACACCAGGAACACGCTGCCTTTCTTTTTTCTTTTTTCTTTCTACAGATCCTCCCTGGTCCAGCCGCAGGCCAACCCCGGCTCCTGGTTCCAGTGAAGGGGAATTATGGGACTGGTTAACGCTGCTCGGAGTCCGTGAGTTTATACAGTTACAGCGACATTCTGTTCCCCTCTCACTGGCCACAGAAATGTTCTCAAACTACTGTATGGACCAGGGCCCAACTGGGCCTCAAGTCTGTTTCTGGTGAGTGGCCGCATCATGACAGTACAGTTTTTATATCCTCCAAAAAAACCACAACTTTTACTGTTACTACTTTTATGACTTTGACTATTTCTGCATCTCCTTGTACTGATAGTGCTGCTAAAACAGTGGACGGAGAAGTGCTGCTGTGGTGTTGGCCTCCAAAGAGTCATCATAAGATTTAATTGATGTTTTATCATAATCGATAAGATCAAAGGATTTGACTCAGACATCAAAGGAGATTATTTTCTATTTAAAGTATCATGTGGATGTAGCTAATTTTAGTTCATTCTTGTATGAAACTCATTATGTGTTCATTCATTTCATGACTAATTACTGTTTTACCATTTTTAAAAAATATATCGTGATCATAAAATTTAATTGAAGTTTTATCAAATTTAATAAGATGAAAGGATTTGAATGAGGCATCAAAAACATGAAAGGGGATTATTTTCTATTTAAGTCGTGTAGATACAGATAATGTTAGTTCATTCTTGTATGATGATTATTCATAGTTTAAATAATTATGTTTTCCTGTCATTTGAAAGAACAATTTCCCATTTTATTCATCAGGTCTCTCTAAATGTACATTTATCGTGGCTACAGAAATTATTCAGACCTCCTTAAATGTTTCACTCTTTATTATAACGCAGCCATTTGCTAAAATCCTCATATTCCAGTTTTTCATTTTTATTAAATCTGCAAAGATGTTCTCACAGTATGGGGTGCTGTGTGTACTTTATAGAGGAAAACAAATAACTTACATGATTTTAGCAAATGGTTGCAAAATAACAAAGAGGGGAACATTTAAGGAGGTCTGAATAATTCCTGTACCCACTTTCTTTCATTTAAAAGTGAATACTACTACTATAAAACTAGAAGAAGTACTACATCAACTACTATATTTGCTACTACTAGTACTGATATCATCAGCATCAAGAAACTGGCCTGTGTTTTATATTTATTTTGCTTTAATTACACGTTGCATCCATCCTTTTGTATCATATCATTTTATATGGTCGTCATAATCATGTTTTTTTTTTATTTTGAGCCGCTTTGTTTTTCTGCTTTGAGCAGAGAAGCAGGCAGGATAAATGTATTACCCCGATAAGATGAACAGATTTATGATTCAGAAGTGTTGCTGGTGAATAAAACAGACAAGTGCAATAAAAGAAAGACAGAAACAGGAAACAACACATTATGGAGAATTGGGTTAAAGGCCCAGTTTGTAACTTTTCCAGATTAAAATATCTAAAAAAATAACTGAACCTAATGTTGAACATGTTGAACAGATGTTTCCAACAAGAAATTCTTCATTATTTCTTTTAATTAAGCACATTGAAAAGTCATTAATCGACTTACTGTAAGTTGTCAGAGGTTTTCTCTGCTTTTTTAGCATTAGCTCGTTAGCTCAGAATGTCAGAAACACAGACTTTTAATGTGAAACTGCTTCATTCACTAGGATCAGTCTGGATTTCAAGTTCAATTTTGGTTTGTCGAGTAGGTTTTAATGGGACTGTGGCTAACTCCGCTATGCTAGGTGGCGCTGTAGCTCTTCAACAAGCAAAGTGTGTTAGAACTACTTCCTGTTGACGGCTACTCAACCACAACAATAAACTACCTGGCGGCAAATAAACAAAATCCAGAAGTGACGTATTGATTTCTTCAAAGTCACAGAATCATTTGACTTTTCCAGCAACAACAAATATTATTTATGACGCTTTCAGGTGAAGAAATTCTGGAGAAAAGATATTAATCTGATCCTTTTCATTGGTTTTCACCAATAATTAACTCTATTTTTGTGTTATTAGTTCAATTGAGAGACTCCTAGTGGCAGAAAAACACATATTGTACATTTAACGAAACTTCAGCAGAGCAGAAACATGTTCATATCGGTTCTTCTGGACAAATAATCCATTCCATCACTTTACTTAGGAAGACGTGTGGGTTCAATTGAGAGCCGCACGTTCTGGGGGATTTGTTTTGTTTGTTATCACCACTTCATACGTCAAACCGCTCGGCCGAAACCATTTTTCCTTCCATAGTATCCGCGGTACATCTGGAAATCTGGAGGGAAAACGTCCCCGGCGACGAGCGACAAACACAAAGCCACAAGAGTCCCAAACAACGGCGAACGGCTGGATGTAATGACAACATTAAACTTTAAAACTGACGGCTGCTGCGTTTGGAATATCATATATCTGTTGTATAACTGCACGGCTGTTTCCGTAAATGCTTCGCTGGACTGTAACCGAGCAACATTTCCTGCTTGATGTCTTTTTGTTTTCAGCCGTCCCATAAATAAACAGCCGGCCGCTACACCTCTGCAGTCGGCTCATCATAACCGTTTTCCATCTTTCATCAGCTCACCTCTGCCATCAGGCCACCAGGCTCCATTGATCCCCTAATAACCTTATGAGGAGATAATTACACCATTTGTAAGTTGGCCGACGGCGCTATCGACGGCCGCGTTACGCGCCGCTCGCCCACGTTTAATTCATTTCGCTACAAACATCGCTTATACAAAAAAATGCATGTCAATACAGTTTTGGCTGCGCATAAAATACATCATCAAAATGGGAGAATTATGCAGATGAGGCTTCGCAACATTGCAGAGTCGGAGGTTTCTTCCTCCAGGAGGGTGTGTCTGGTCCGGAGATGATGGAGCAGAGACAGGTTCACGGCTACGATTCAGGTTCAAAGCAGGTGTTTGATCACTGGATTTAACTCCATCTCTGTACCAGGCCTGGTCTCCATCCATCAGGTCCAGCCTCAACACTCCTCCTCCTCCTCCTTAGTTGTTTAGTTGTAGACAAATACAAAAAATCATTTAGCATCAATTTACACGTTCAAAAAGAAGGAGGAAGACGTGTAGACTTATAGAATCCTACCCATCTATAACTCATATAGATATGCAAATACACTATAGTTCAAAAGTTTAGGCTCATTTATAAATTTCCTAATTTTTAAAGAATAAACTTTAAACTATTTAGAAATCCACTCTATACATCACTAATGTGGTAAATGACTATTGTAGCTGCATCAATATCTACATAGGTGTATAGAGGAACATTTCCAGCAACTATCAGTCCAGTGTTCTAATGGATCAATGTGTTTGATCATTGATCAGAAGATGCTAACCCTTGATGCTAACATGTTAGCACAGCTGGAAACAGCTTAGCTGCTTAGAGAAGATAGAAAACAATATTATTTCAAATATAAATCATTATTTCTAACCTTCTCAATGTCCTGATTGTCTTAATTTCACTCATGGTGGTAAATAAAAGTGTGACTTTTAATGGAAAACCTTTGAACAGTAGTGTAATAGTAATGTAATTATTGTTTGTATGTTATATATTTGTGTGTACTTTAGTGTATTTGTGTATATTTTAGTATATCTGTGTGCATTTGTTAGTATATTTGTGTTTGATAGCATATTGTGTGTATTTATTAGTGAATTCCTGTGTATTTGTGTGTATTTTTTTTATTTCCAGCAGAAGATTAAACTATATTCTGTTCTCTACTGAGTGTTTTGGTGCTACAGAGACTTTATAGAGACATGGACTGGATTTTAACATGTTTGTTTGTAGGTTTCAGTTTATTTATTTGTGCAGCACTTGTCATACAGTAGTTGTAACTTAAGCTGCTGTAAACACATTAAAAACAAACACAAAACAGATTTTTTGGTGTACGTTGCTGGGTTGAGTTCAGATATTTCAGATTGTTTTATATATTATTATAATGTTGAGTGTACATGAGTCCAGTGTTCCCTGCTTTTTATTAATCCAAGGAACAGGTAAGTGTTTTATTTTGAAAAGACTCTCGACACATGGATCCTCTTTTCTAAAACTAACTACTAACCACATATTGTTAATCTAAATTCTTACTTTCTCATCTTAATAAAACTTAATGATATATTAACTGTCCTACAGTGAAATAGCTTAATAGCTATTAGCTTATTATTAGAAGTTTCACTCACTAATTTGGACCAAACAGTCTTTGTCTCTTCTCTTTACTGGAATGAAGAACAGTGGAGAACACGTTGCCAAAGCTTTGTTAGTGATCAATAATTATAACGTCACCAGAGATAATAAAGTCTTATAAAATCAATAGAGGCAATTACTACAACAGTAATAATAATATGTCACATAAAGAAGAGGTGTAAATATAAAGTGTGGAGATGTTTACTGCAGAGAAGAAGAAGAAGAAGAAGAAGAAGACCTGACTCCTGATTCTTTCATCTCTTTCTCTACCTCTTTTCTTTTTTACCCTTCTTTTCTCTTCTTCTTGCTGATTGTTATCTTTTCTTTTCTTAAAAAAATGATTGAGAAGAAGAAGAAGAAGAAGAAGAAGAGAAGGTGTAACAGGAAGAGAAGAAGAAGTAGAAGCAGGAGGAGAATGAAGAAGAGGACAATGAGGAGCCTCCTCCTCCTCCTCCTGATGGTCCACATGTTGTTGTTGTTAGGCGGCGGCCGGGCTGTGCAGCATCAAGCCGACAGGCTGTGATTGGATGGAACGTGCATGAGTAAACAACCACAGGGTGTGTGTGCTTTGATAGTGTGTGTGTGTGTGTGTGCGTGTGTGTGTGTTTTCAGAGGGCGTGTATGTTTTCTTTGTTGTGTGTTGGTGTGTGGTTTGGCTCTTATGTATTCTCCATCTTTAATGTGTGTGTGTGTGTGTGTGTGTGTGTGTGTGTGTGTGTTCATTTATCTATCTTTTTTTGGGGGATTTTTTTTGGAGTTAAAACTATGTCTATCTCATTTATGAAGGGTGGTCCCCACAATGTAGGTATTTTACGGTTGGACCCCACGGCGTAAGATAAATGTGTGTGTGTGTGTGTGTGTGTTCATTTATCTTTTTTGGGGGGATTTTTTGGAGTTAAAACTATCTCATTTAGAAAGGGTGGTCCCCACAATGTAGGTATTTGTCAGTTGGACCCCACTGTGTAAGATAAATGAGTGTGTGTGTGTGTGTGTGTTCATTTATCTATCTTTTTTTGGGGTATTTTCTTTTAGTTAAAACTATGTCTATCTCATTTAGAAAGTGTGGTCCCCACAATGTAGGTATTTGACGATTGGACCCCACGGCGTAAGATAAACGTGTGTGTGTGTGTGTGTGTTCTTTTATCTATCTTTTTTTTCTGGGGGGGATTTTTTTTTTTGTTAAAACTATGTCTATCTCATTTAGAATGTGTGGTCCCCACAATGTAGGTATTTGTCAGTTGGACCCCACTGTGTAACATAAATTAGTGTGTGTGTGTTCATCTATCTATCTTTTTTGGGGGGATTTCTTGGAGTTAAAACTATCTCATTTAGAATGTGTGGTCCCCACAATGTAGGTATTTGTCAGTTGGACCCCACTGTGTAACATAAATGAGTGTGTGTGTGAGTAAAACCATCTCAGGGATATGTTTTTATTGTGTGTGTATTTTAATTGACTTAAATAATAAAACCAGCACTGTTATTTTTATCTGTATTTTCTCTTAAAGGGGCCCTGCAGCGTTTTCTTGTAAACAGCTTGTGTTTACACTGACTCTTACTGTTGTGTGTTTTCTTGAGGTTTAGCTAAAGTGACGCGTGCGTTTCTTCCCTGACAAAGCATTTGTTTTATATTTTAAACCGCGCATCGCTTGCATCCATGTTTTACTCGTTTGCAGTCTCCTTTTCGTGCGTTTTCCACATCACAGGCAGCCGTAGACGTGTGAAGGTGCTGACAGGATCAGGTTCATCACATCACCACATGCAGCAGACAAACTAAACTACCAGGAGTCACAAACACCATCGCTTCCTGGTTTTATATTAACTTCTCTTTACACGTCTGAAGCCTGCAAGAAGTCTGCAGGAGACACAAGGGTTCCATTCCCTTCACCACTTTTGTTAAATTTAAAGCTGAAACTGTAATTTGAAAGCCTGACTGTAGAATTTAGATCTCTAAAATATTGTTTTAATTACAGTTCGGCTGTTGGAGATTTTAACTGAGCTCATTAAATGTGGCCCACGTCAGTTCTGCTGCAGCGACGAACCCGTTCCTCTGGTTCTGCACATTTAAAGATTAAAGATGTTTTAACTATAAACTATAAACTATAAGCAGACCTGAACTACACCATCAGACCTGAACTACACCATCAGACCTGAACTACACCATCAGACCTGAACTAACTACACCATCAGACCTGAACTACACCATCAGACCTGAACTACACCATCAGACCTGAACTACACCATCAGACCTGAACTACACCATCAGACCTGAACTAACTACACCATCAGACCTGAACTAACTACACCATCAGACCTGAACTACACCATCAGACCTGAACTAACTACACCATCAGACCTGAACTAACTACACCATCAGACCTGAACTACACCATCAGACCTGAACTAACTACACCATCAGACCTGAAACTAACTACACCATCAGACCTGAACTAACTACACCATCAGACCTGAGCTACACCATCAGACCTGAACTAACTACACCATCAGACCTGAACTACACCATCAGACCTGAACTACACCATCAGACCTGAACTACACCATCAGACCTGAGCTAACTACACCATCAGACCTGAACTACACCATCAGACCTGAAACTAACTACACCATCAGACCTGAACTAACTACACCATCAGACCTGAGCTACACCATCAGACCTGAACTAACTACACCATCAGACCTGAACTACACCATCAGACCTGAACTACACCATCAGACCTGAACTACACCATCAGACCTGAACTACACCATCAGACCTGAGCTAACTACACCATCAGACCTGAACTACACCATCAGACCTGAACTACACCATCAGACCTGAACTAAACCATCAGACCTGAACTACACCATCAGACCTGAGCTACACCATCAGACCTGAACTGCACCATGAGACCTGAACTACACCATCAGACCTGAACTACACCATCAGACCTGAACTACACCATCAGACCTGAACTAACTACACCATCAGACCTGAACTACACCATCAGACCTGAACTACACCATGAGACCTGAACTACACCATCAGACCTGAACTACACCATCAGACCTGAACTACACCATCAGACCAGAACTACACCATCAGACCTGAACTAACTACACCATCAGACCTGAACTACACCATCAGACCTGAACTACACCATCAGACCTGAATTACACCATCAGACCTGAACTAACTACACCATCAGACCTGAACTACACCATCAGACCTGACCTACACCATCAGACCTGACCTACACCATCAGACCAGAACTACACCATCAGACCTGACCTACACCATCAGACCTGAACTACACCATCAGACCTGAACTACACCATCAGACCTGAACTAACTACACCATCAGACCTGAACTACACCATCAGACCTGACCTACACCATCAGACCTGAACTACACCATCAGACCTGACCTACACCATCAGACCAGAACTACACCATCAGACCTGACCTACACCATCAGACCTGAACTACACCATCAGACCTGACCTACACCATCAGACCAGAACTACACCATCAGACCTGACCTACACCATCAGACCTGAACTACACCATCAGACCTGAGCTACACCATCAGACCTGAACTACACCATCAGACCTGAGCTACACCATCAGACCTGAACTAACTACACCATCAGACCTGAACTACACCATCAGACCTGAGCTACACCATCAGACCTGAACTACACCATCAGACCTGAACTACACCATCAGACCTGAACTACACCATCAGACCTGAACTACACCATCAGACCTGAACTACACCATCAGACCTGAACTAAACCATCAGACACGTCTTCTCCACAAAATCATATATTCAATGTTTTCATTTGAAGGAGCCTGGCAGCTTCTTTAAAATGACTTCTTCAAAGTATGAACCCTTTAATCTTTTGGGTCTACCATGTTTTTCTCTTAAGAAAAATGACACAAATAATTATTTTTTTCAATCTATATACAGCTCTGGAAAAAAATAAGAGACCACTGCATCATTATTTATTCTGAAATCAGCATCTCTACATCTATTCCAGTCATTTCTGTTGAATTCCAACACATGAACACCTCATTCTGCTTAAAGAGGAACCAGGATGGAATAAAGTCACCAAGAACTATGTAAAGACAGTGGAGAACATGACGAGACACATGAAAAATAAGGCTTATTGCAGCAAATATTGATTTCTGAACTCTTCTTAAGTCTAAACATTAGTACTATGATGTTTTAAAATGAATTTGATGTTGTTTCTTTGCATTTGTTGGGGTCTGATTTGTCATTTTGTGCAAATAAATCCTCTAAATGATAATATTTTATATGAAATTTTAGGTAAATTTCAGTAGTTTATCGACTCAAACTAAAATGTTTCTTTTGCCCAAACACTATAAGTAGTAAAATCAGGAAAAACTGATAATTTTTGAATGGTCTCTTATTGTTTTTGTAAAGCTATTAATAATTAATTGGTTGTTATTAATTATCTGGCTCATTATGATGCATTTGCTTATTTTGTTATATTTTCATAATAAAATAAAAACAAATGACGTTTTTTATTCATTAATGTGATTTTCACAAAGGTAAATGTAACAATTGATATTACTTTAAAATGGAATGAATCTGTGGATTAATTTAACAAATAAAAGGTTTTAATATGTTCAATTAAAGGCTTTAAAATGCAATGAGTCCACTAAACAGACCCTATAAGGGTTAATTTAAGGACAATGAAGAGTTTTTAACCTTTTCTTCTGGATTTACATTACTACGAAGGTGTTTTTCTTTCATACAGCAGGTTTATATTTCTAAGATTAATTGATTGAGTTGTGACGTTGTAATATATAAAGTACAAATAAACGGGTCGGCTCCAGATGTAAATGTGCTCACTCAGCCTTCTCTGCACTAATAACGGTCCAAACTTTAAAAAGACGACTGTTTGCTGAGATTCACAGTCCCGCCGTCTCCAAAAGGAGTTTTCTGAACGTCACATTCGTCCATTGTGGGCACAATCAGCAGATAACGATGCCATGGAAAACCCAAATACAGTTAGTGGCAGAATGTCTGTAATTTAAAGCAGAGCTGCTGTCTCTCAGTTCGGAGAAAAAGAAAGTGTAATCTAATTTGATTTAATTTGGATGTGAACTAACTTTTTTCACTGCAGGGTGGAACAAAAGCAAAAAAATAAAATACTCCCGTCTTTGTTTGTGTGTGTGTGTGTGTGTGTGTGTGTGTGTGTGTGTGTGTGTGTGTGTCGGTACATCTGTACTTTACCAAATGTCTTCACATGGATATAAACAGTATAAATCATCTAAAACTGAGGACATTTAAGCTACTTTTACTCTGTTTCTGTTAGTTTGTGTTAGTTGAGGCTGTTGTTGATGTTTAGCACATATTATATATTATATTATTGTATTTTATTACCAGCTGAAAGGAGGATTCCTCTAATTTAAGCAGAATTAGATTTAGATCTTTAAACGTTTAGATTTGTCAAATTAAATGATGTTAAATTACTGTGTGTACAGCTCAGGTGTTGGTTTAAAATCAACAATAATTATTATTAATTATTATCAGAATGCTGCCCAAAAAATAAGTAAAAAACAGACTAAAAATCTATTTTCATCAAACCTATAAAATACTAATTAATCATAAGTATAACAGACAATGATGTCTACAATAGTAGATGTCACACACACGTAGATATATATATATATATATATATATATATGTATTATTTATACTATTATATAACGCTTTTCTAGTCATATAGAGTATTACATATTCATCATTTTATGGAGTTAAAACTCTGAGTCTATCTCATTTAGAAAAGGTGGTCCCCACAATGTAGGTATTTATAGGTTGGACCTCATGGTTTAAGATAAACGAGTATGTGTGTGTGTATTGTGTGTGTGTGTGTGTGTGTGTGTTAATTTATCTCTAAATTAACACACACTCTATATCTAACTCTTTTTGGAATTTTTTTGGAGTTAAAACTATGTCTATCTCATTTAGAAAGGGTGGTCCCCACAATGTAGGTATTTGACGGTCGGACCCTACTGTGTAAGATAAATGAGTGTGTGTTTGTGTGTGTTCATTTATCTATCTTTTTTTTTTTGGAGTTAAAACTATGTCTATCTCATTTAGAAAAGGTGGTCCCCACAATGTAGATATTTGACGGTTGGGCCCCACGGTGTAAGATAAACGAGTATGTGTGTGTGTGTTGTGTGTGTTCATTTATCTAACTCTTTTTAGAGATTTTTTGGAGTTAAAACTATGTCTATTGATTTAGAAAAGGTGGTCCCCACAATGTAGGTATTTGACGGTTGGACCCCACGGTGTAAGATAAATGTGTGTGAGTTGTGAATGAGTGTGTGTGTTCATTTATTTAACTCGTTTTAGATATTTTTTTGGAGTTAAAACTATGTCTATCTCATTTAGAAAGGGTGGTCCCCACAATGTAGGTATTTGACTGTTGGACCCCATGGTGTAAGATAAATGAGTATGTGTGTGTGTGTGTTCATTTATCTATCTTTTTTTTTGGAGTTAAAACTGTGTCTATTGATTTAGAAAAGTTGGTCCCCACAATGTAGGTATTTGACTGTTGGACCCCACGGTGTAAGATAAACGAGTATGTGTGTGTGTTCATTTATTTAACTCTTTTTAGAGATTTTTTTTTTTAGTTAAAACTATGTCTATCTGATTTAGAAAGCATGGTCCCCACATTGTAGGTATTTAATGGTCGGTTTGATGACAGTTGGACCCCACTGTGTAAGATAAACGAGTATGTGTGTGTGTGTGTGTAGCGGCTGCCACAGTCCTGTCATGAACAACAATGTCATGTAAAAGACTCGTTCCATCTGTAAAACAAACCAGTTTGTGGCCAAACGTCTCTAATTTGCAATCAGCACGATCTCATTTCACTGCGACTCTGTGAAAGACGAGCTCCTAATTCAATTCATTTCAATTTAGATTCCTCAGATTAAAACTCCATCTTCATGTCTTGTTTTTGGTTGTGATTTTTTTTTTTTTGCGCCATAATTGAGTAAAAAAAAAAAAAAAAAAGTCTGTTTTTTTTCCCCCCGCAGGGAGTTTCTCTGTCAAATCCACAGAATATCCAGTTTGAATGGAACAGATATAAACAGGCTGACGGAGCAGTAAAGTGGGAGGAGATGTAAACAAGAATAAATTTATGACAGAGAGAAAAAGAAAAAAGTGGATGAGAACCAAACCGAGACGGAGGAAAAAGACAAAATTACACAGTTTAGATTTCTGTAGAGCTGCACTGATAGAAACTAGTTAATTAATATTAATTAACAGCTGCTATTACAACCAGATATATATAAGAATATAAATGTCTCATCCTCACTGGCGGCCATCTTACGACAGGGAGCTCGCTCATCCACAACAATGTATTTTAATGGTTAAATGACCAAAACGTGCAGATTTACAACCAATTTTTAACCAGTTTGATTTGTTAGTATTGGTATTAGATTAATTACAAACCCTGTAATTAATTAGATTAATTTGTTTAATCGATTTCTCTAAATCATCAATTTTATTGAGTTTTCTTAAAGGAAAAGTGCTTTCAGTTTCTTTAATATGGATATTTTCTGGTTTCTTTAATAGTTGATTTATTATATTTGGGTTTAACCATTTTCAGACATGTTATAGACCCAACTATCAATAATTGATTGATAAAGTATTTAACGTATTAATCTATAATGAAAATAAACAGAAGAGTGTGAAGCTGAAAACTCGTTTCTGTTTTTAACATCATCTCAGAGGCTGGAGACAAAAATCTATTCACATAAGAACTGCAATTCTTATCTTCTGTGATTCGGAATCAATTATGCAGATTCCAAAAATAAAAATCAATTTTTATCATTTCCATTATTACTTATATCGTAGTTCATCTTCAAAGAGCGTGAAGCGTCCAGCGCTTTTTTGGGGATTTATTAGCTTTAATCAATCGCTTCGCAAGGCGAAAGTGAAGAAAAGAGGTTTCAGCCGACGGCGGCGGGTGAAGGCGATAACTCACGTCTGTTTCAGCTGCTCATCCAGAGAAAAGAGTCCTGGAAACTCACAGCAACACGGAGACGTTTCTGTTTTCATTTTCACTCCAAAGCAAAATATTCAACAGTGATGTCAGGAAATCACTCTTTGATTTTGTTCTCATACGGGCAGAAATATGCAGTCGCATAGTTTCACATACTTTTCTCTGATTTTTGACAGTGACTTTAATTAAGAATGATTAACGTTGAGATTTAGACGACATGAGTCACTGGTTTTGTTTCCGTTTGCTTGTCAAGTGAATTTTTAGAAAACTTTTGAGATATTGCAAAAAAGAAAAGCAACTAGGGCTGCATCTGAAACCTTAGCATCACTGTCTACTAACCAGTAGCTGCTACTAGTTAGCATCACTGTCTACTAACCAGTAGCTCCTAGTAGTTAGCATCACTGTCTAATAACCAGTGGCTACTAATAGTTAGCATCACTGTCTAATAACCAGTGGCTACTAATAGTTAGCATCACCGCCTACTAACCAGTAGCTTCTACTAGTTAGCATCACTGTCTACTAACCAGTAGCTAGGAAGTTACATACTACAGCAGCCATCTTAGCCGTACTACAGCAGCCATCTTGGCCGTACTATAGCAGCCATCTTGGCAGTACTACAGCAGCCATCTTAGCCGTACTACAGCAGCCATCTTGGCCGTACTACAGCAGCCATCTTGGCCGTCCTTTGAACCCAGATGTTCAAAGGATGAACTACAGCAGCACTGGGAAAGTTCTTCTGATGTAGAGTCACAAGTTAATTTTAGCAGAACTTGTATAATTGGTTAATCTACAATAGAGAAGATCAAACCTTTAGATATGAATCAAACCCTTAATATACAAGAAGAAATATCTGATATGATCAACATTATCATGATCATGTAAGAACACAAAGTGGAAGTGGAGATTCTTACTTGAATTTGTAATTATTGTATTGTTCAATAAAGTTTGGGGAAAAAATAGGGAAAACTTCTTCTTCTACTGCAGTTATTGACCTCCAGGTGACTTCTGGGATACGTAGTGTGGTTCCTGATGTATTAAACCATCCAGTTACCGTTCAGTACTAGTAGAAAGTAAAACTAAGGTAATCAGTCGTTCTAGAGAGTTGATTCAACAGCTGATCAAAACTTTCTTCGTTATTATTTCACCAAGTTGTTTTACTTTTTAGAAAAAGACAAAAACCTTCAAGTAAAAGTTTCTTGTAAAGTTGAGAATGTTTTTTTTTTTTTTTTAATTTTGCCAGTTTCCATCCAACCAGCTGTGATACTAAGAACTAAGAGCCTTCTTCTCTATTTATTGATTCAACAAGCACAAAGTATTGGAATGTAATTGTGTGATTTCCAAAGATTCTTATTCACAACCATAACATTCAAATAGTTTAAGGCTGTTTTACAACCCAATATAATGAAATTGGAGGCTGATTTTTGGGATAAATCCTTTTTTTTTATTATTCTGTTGATTTTTCTTGGCAGATCAGAATAACAGTTAATGGATTTTGGCTCATGTGAAGTCGACTTTTTTCCCGACAGTCTGGGAAGGAAGCATTATTTTAATGGGGTTTACAGAGTATTATAATTATGACTTGTCAGTAAAGACAACACAAGTATCTTTTGAATTTATATATCACATAAAACGTTGAAGACCCTACATATTCAGATGTAAAACACGGACAGCTTTAACTCGTCAAACCTAGAACTATGCAGGCCCCTCGACGGTGAAAAGATCGTCAAGTTACACAACTTTAAGTTTTGTTTTCCTGTTTAGAAGAAGAATTCAGTATTTCTTCCTGTCTTGTTTTGTCAGATGGACGAATAAATCTCACAGCAGCACCGATTTGTAAAATATCCTGCTCTTGCTGCGACGGTTTTGAATCAGGCTAAAGGCTAAAAGTTCAAATAACGTCTGTAATGAAATTAGATCCTTATGCAAAGAAAATGATGTTTTTTTTCTCGTGTGGACAGACAGGTTGCAGAGCACGGTGTTTGACTTATGTTTGGATGTTTGCTGATGATTTTAGAGGCGTCCAGGTCTCGGTTTGGACTCTTCTGCTCCTGTTAAACATGAAAACGCTTCACTTTCCTGCTCAAGGACACATCACTCACTGTCTAAACAGCTGTTATCTGTTCGGAGGATTGAACTCGTGACCGGATGGAGCTTGAGATGCACCGCTGAGATCTCGTTTTGGCTCAAGTCCCGCAAAACTCGAGGCCCGTTTCCAGAGCGCTCAATTTGAAACGTCGTGCACGGGGAGAGTTCCAACACAGAGGAGACAAAGACATTTGAGAAATGAAAGAGAAGCCAGCAGTGTTTTCTCACAGTTCTCGTCCTGAGCGATGCACTGCAGCGGGATGCCGAAGAAGGAAGTGTAGGAGTCGTTGTACCAAACCAGCAGCTCCGTTCCTCTGGGGATGTCCATACACGCTCTGTAGAAAATACAGGACCTGCAACAGAGAAAAAACACACTTTTATTTTGAAATCTGACTTTCATTACCAGCATCCTTAAAATATGTGAAAAGAAAATGTCCTGACATTGATTCAGTGTGATGATGGATGCAGGTTGAAATTAACCCTCTGGTAACAATTACTTTATCTTCATTTTTCTAAAAAGATGTGATATAAAATCTGTGTTTTTTACAGTTAGGTTTGAAAATAGCGCTTTTATTTTGAAGGACATACAATTAATGAAGTCACTTGACCAGGATATCCTGTTTGCTCATGGACTCACAATTGAAGGTTGTTCTTTATTCAGAATTCAGGAAAATTTTCACCAAATAAAAAATTTAACCTAAACTTAATTATTTTTTTAATATGATTTTCTTTTCTAATATGTCTAATGTATCTAAAATAGATCTGTTTCCATATGTCAACAATATGCATATACAAGCTCAACAAGACGCCATGAGACTGGTAATGAAAAACATGTCTAAAAACACATCACAATAACAGAGATAAACAATGTGAATCATGATCCATCATATAAAATATTAAATCCTAAAGGAAAAAGGAAAAATAAACAGAAGGCTTCTTAAAACAGCCCAATAGTTAGATCCAAAAAAGGGAAATAAAGTTAAGAGTAAAACAACAACTGAAGTAGATCATCACATCGTCTGCAAACTGTCAGAGCAGACAGATCAAAATCTGATTATTGTGATTCAGCTGAGCCCAAGAAAGATTTCCTTAAAGAAACCGTCACTTTTTATTAGTGAAGGTGAGAAATGAACCTGCATCCTGTGTCATCCTGTCAGGTTTATTTCAAAATAATGAATATTATCCCATTTATTACACGGCTTAACAGAGACAATTCAATAATTTGACCATGTGTCGGCTGCCTTGAGACAATCTATAGAAAGTACAACATATGCTTTGACCTCTGACCTGGGCTGCTGGCCTTTCAACCCCTTTGTCCATTTTTACCATCATCACATGTTCAGCTTCAGTTCTATAAGATTTACATTCACATCACATTCATTTTACAAAACAAGAATAAACAATACACTACTTTGTTTGTAGGTTACATTATTACTCCAAACAAGTGAAGTTCTAATTAATTGAGAGGTGGAAAATACACTACACTAAGATTCTATGTGTGATCAGAACTGTCCATAGAAATCAATTGTTATTCAGAAATAACAGAAGATAAATAAAGATAAATTCAGCCAAACTGTGTAATAAACCTTATTACACAGTATTAATAAATATGTAATATATGTAAGGGAAATGTTTCCTTACATTACATCTTTCATATGAAACAACACAAACTATCCAAGTGACATGTATTTATATACATGTAGACAATCTTATCATCGACAAAATATTAAAAATACCATTTTAAATTCAGGAAAAACAACCAAATTTAGCAATTTCAAATGTAGTTTGAGGTTCCAGGCAGAGAGACATGGACGTGAAAACTAAACCACTGCAGACTTTGTGAACTATTCACTCACTTTAGTTGAATAAATATAAATAAAGTGGTTGTAACCCAGGAATGGATTTATAGATGTGTCGACTGAGCAGTAGATACTGATTAGTTAGTGATTGGGTCAGTGACAAATAAGATGAGAAAGTCAAAAACTATTGAAAATTTAGTTTTAAGGATTCATCAGGTCTGTATAAATGTTGTGTTCATGTTGGTTTCTTGTTATTTAAAAGGACGTTTGTGTCAATTTTTTACAAAAATCATGATTTTTTGACACTAATGTAGATCTAGAACATGTTGATAGCATGTTTTTTTAATGTTTTAAAACCCTGTATATGGTTTCTGGTACCACTGACCCGATTACTGATATTAGCTTGACTTTCTTATGAAGATTACGACACATCAGCAGCAAACGCAGCATCTTGAACCTGTGATTTCACAGCTGTTGTTGTCTATAGATGAGGTCATTATAACATCAGGAACAGGTAACTAGATGAATATCATCTCTTTGGGACAGAAACTAAGTCGCGGAGACGTGACGTGACGTGTCGGTGACTCTGTCCAGGTCTGAATTTGGAAAGAACTCCCATCTGATAACAGGGAGATTTCACATCTGACCAAGCCCTGATGATTTATGGGAAATATCTGGTGTCTCTCACTCTCTTCGGAGCAGCTAATGACCACGGTGTTATTTAAGCATGCAGCCGACGGAGCTGACGATGCCGGGGTCACGCCGCCGCTAAAACAACACGCGTCCACCCAAAAACATCATTCTAACAACATGAGCGAGCTCCACGTATAAAAAAAACACATTTTCATATCCAGCCCAAACTATTTTAAAACACTTTCCCACATGTTTTTGTCCCATCGGGGCGGCGGGGTGTCAGACAGACCAGAACCTAACTGAGAGGTCACAGGTTCAACTCCCACATGACTCCCGTGTTTTCCTGCCAAAGTGCCTTCGAGCCAGAAAAGAAATAGCTTTTTTTCTGCTTGAGATAACCACCTAAAGTGAAAAGAAACACTACTTAATTTGAGTCATAGCTGCCTTTTAATGGAGACATAATTCAAAGCACATTGAGTTTCCTCATGAGAGGAAAGTTCAGCTAATGAAGTTAAACTCAACTGCACTAAAACACGTCTTGATGCTGCTGCAATCTGGGAACCATACAACAACTACAACACACATATATACATATATATATATATATATATATATATATATATATATAAAATATGCAAGGATAGATCTATATATACTATAGATCTATCCTTGCATATTTTAGATTTTATACATGTTTTTATATAGATTATATTATTTATATTGTGTTGTGTTATAGTCTTAATATATTTAGATATTTATATAATCCATAATAATGTATATGGATCAGTGACCCTAAACAACTCGGTACCAGTTTAATTTTCTTTAAAAAAAATGTAAAACACATGTGATCAACTAGTTTTATATTCTAGGTGGATTAAATATTTAAAATTCATTATTCTTTTTTTGGTTACAGCAAAAACAATTATACAAATTTTAAGACTTTTAAATAACAAGAAACCTATATAATATAATATAATACTATATATATATTTATTTCTATTTTTATTCCATGTGTAATAGTCTACTCCCTCGTACCATGTGACCTTTACAATAACCATTCCATTTACTTGTATTTGTATGATTTATTTTATTTTCTCTATGTAGATGTTGGTATTTAGGGTGTGTCTATAGTTTTATAACAGTGCTGAACCTCCCGTAGGATCAATAAAGTCGTATTAAATCTAATTAACAGCCTCATTAAAACACGTGTCACATGCTTCCAAACATGAAAACCTCGCTGCTGCTTTTTTAAAACGTGAAACCCGTTAACTACGAAACTACGCATCGATTTCCTTCTCATAAAAGCAGCTGATTTGTTTCACTTTATTTCCATGAAAATCTCCTTGCAGACGTTCGGCATACGATGATCCATCACAATCAACGCAGTCAACCTAAGTTTTTCTGACGCTAATGAGAAAAACAGCGAGACGGAGAATTTTAAGAAAGATAAATAACGACTGGAAATAAAGACAAATAGACGCGAGTGGACGAAGAGGAAGGAAAGTGTTCACTTACTTTCTGGCTTCCTTTCATTCACTCTCAGTATTTTAGTTTCGGTTTGTCTTCACTTCATTAAATAAGCATCAAACCACAGCTGACATGGACAAGGAGAGGAAACAGAGACTTAACAGGAGACAAAATAACAGAAACGGGTTCAACCAGTGGTTTTTGTGGAGATGATCAGAGATTTCAAGTAATTTAAAGCTTTTAAAACTGTTAAACACTAAAGATAAAACAGGATCAAACCTACTACACTTCATTTCTTATGCACTTCCTGCTCTTTCTTATAAAATCCACCTGAAACGATATTTAACAGCTGGATCATCAAATCCGGATATAAAGAATAAGGGTCAGAGGTCAAAAACCTTTAAAATACAGTTGGTTTCTTGTTATTTAAAAGTCCATTTGTATTCATCAAAAATGAGGATTTTATGATTTTTGATGGTGTAACTGAAAAAGAATGATAAATTATAAACATATAGAATATAAAATGTGTTGATTGCATGTGTTTTAAGAGGAATTTGATTAAAAAGTTCACCCTAACTCTACTATTGGTTGTAATTACAAGTTATAAGTTATTATAAGTGGTAATTTTCTTTGCCAAATACAGACAAACAGGTGAAGAATCTGATCAGATGTGATCTGAATGCTTCATCTTTCATTGCAGGTGGACTTTAATAGTTATTTCTAAAACAAAAACCCTTCTGTCTCGTGCTCCATCTCACTTGTCTGCTACTTGATCATTTACACGACACTTTCAGAATAAAAGCGCCTGCTGTAAACTCTAGATGTAAACTGAGTCACACAGAAACACCAACCTGATACTCTGAAAATGAGCCATAAGCTTATAATTAATGAGAGTGAATAAAAAATCCCAATAAAGATCCAGAAATATTTGAGGAGAGCAAGTTAAACTGCTGAAGATCTGTGTGAAAGTGTGTTTTTTTGCGCGTGTGTGTGTTTTATTAATTCTTTCCACACCGGGGGAGGGGTGGGGTGATGTTGGACCCATGTGAAAACACAGCCAGGAGGGACCGGGCTATAAATCAAACATACCCGATGACCTCCCAGGATAAAGAAGGAGTGAGCGGGGCCCACAAACATGCAGCAGCTTGTATGTATATATCTGTTTAATACATACTGCTACGTTCAGGCGGGGCCGTGCTATAAATCAAACACACCCAACGGGTCCAGGTATGAAAAATAAAGCCCCCCGCCGGCGTCCAGCGGCGTTTTTAGGTCTGAAAGCGTCCGTCTGGTGGATCAGCGGGACGGCGTAGCGTCAGCTCTCTGATCTCTCAGCTCGCTGTTTTCATACAAAGCAAAAATAGCTTCATAATCAGCTTTTAAATAATAACACAGCGCTCACAGGGACAGAGCGGGTTATAAATCAAACAGCCTTCAAGGTATAATAATGTGTCTACAGGCGTATAAACATGTTGGTGGAGAACACCCATGCTGACAGAGGTGGACTCTGTGGGCATCTTCAGCCGTTTGTGGCGACTTTGACCAGAAAACGACTTTAGAGATAATTAGATCATTCCTCAACTAGTCAGAGCTGGAGAAGCTGCAACAACTGGAGCTTTCAGCTTCTATCAGAGTCACAAGAAGACGGAAAACATTTCTCAGACTCAATGTTTTGGTCTGATTCAAAAAGAAGAAACTTTCTTCTTTAGAAAAGAAGTTTCTAAACCAAAGGAGAAGGAAATAAACCAGACTTCAACAACAGCTACAGACGGAATTAAGACTTTTTGGATAATAACTGGAACAGGAAATTTACCCTTTTGTCATATGATGAATCTAAAAGTATAAATTAATCAAAAACTATAGATGATATCAGGTGAAATTAACCGAAATTAGAGCCAATGATACAAAGGATTTAAACTGTTGATATAACTGTGGTTGATTTGATTAGTTTATGGTTTCTATGGTGATTAATTAGTTTATGGTTTCTATGGTGATGAGACAATACTTCAAATCTAGACTGAACCAGAAATGTTCATGTTAAATATCCTGGTATGATAAATATAACTAAACTATTATAAGATGATAAATCTATTATATCCATGATATCTGTGTTGATGGCATCCATCAGAAATAATGCTGTTAGTTTGATATATTAACATATTTATTGGAAAAGTGATGTTTATCTTGGTGGCCCCATTTACCTTAACCCCCTAAGATAAAATGGGCCACATGACATTTAATTCAACTAAAACATGGACAGTTTGTTGATTGTCATGTGAAACTAGTTCAACTCAAAGTAGTCACTACTTTTACTGTGTTTGTGTAACTTAGCTTGTTCCATATGACTGGGTGCTAGCTTTGTGTAGCGTTAGCTTAGCTTGTATACATAGGTGTGTTAGCATGTGTGTGTACACATAACTGATCTGTTCTTGTTTTAATAGCAGCGATATGAGTTTGTTTAATGCATTTTAAAAGTTATAATTTTGAATTTGAATTTCCCTTTTTCATTTGAGTGGCCCATTTTACCTGATGAGGTGGCCCATTTTACCTGAAACTACTCATTGGCACAGCGGATATTTCTAGATTTATAGAGCCTAAATAATTATATTTTATCACATAATTCCAACAGAAAATGATCAGAAACAGTCATTATTAATCATAAATATACATAGAAAAGACATATTTGGTTTTGTGTTATTGTCCCAAGTGATTTAACAAAAAGTGGCCCCATTTACCTGATGTTACCCTATATTATTACCTTAGACTGAGCCGGTCTTCCTCCCCCAGAACAAACAAACCAAACAACAGCTCTAAACACAGACTTTAGTGTTTTTCATGGCCACCCTGGGTGTTTTTACGTATCAGGTAATCAGTTGGTTGCAATCGCCAAACCTCACCACTAGATGGAGCCAGAAACTACGCACTGCACCTTTAAATGGCACTTTGAGAAGGCAAAAACCTGAATGAGGAAATTAATTCTGTCACGACTTTGCAGGATTAACATTGTTTGGTAGAGGCCTCTTCCTGTCATCTGTGCTACCAAAAAAAGGCTTAAATGCCGCCAAAAATATACTTTTATATATGTATAAACACAAACAAACATTGGTACTAACGTTTTTATTTGTCTCAGATCTACAGGGACTTTTATCTAGATCTTTCCTTGGGAAATTCCAAACATTGCATTTTATTCTGTGGTTTCCAGCTGTTTAAATTCTGGAACAAACACCTGTAACATTTACTGAACGTTGTTTTTGTCCATGCATCTTGTAACAAAACTGCTTCCACTGTCATTAAACCTGCTCAGCATCACACGTCTCACCTCTGTTAATGCATTACAGGGTCAGATCCTGCAGCGTGAACTCTGTGAACAGTCTGTTTCTAAACTGAATCCAAAACCCATCTCAGTCCACTCTTAATCATACGAGCTGTCGGCAGCGCGGCTATTGATCCATCTACAAGGAGCTTAACAAATGTCAAGTCATGAGGTAGTTTTGAGGTCAACTAGACCTGGCAGGCTGCTCCCTTCACATTACTGTCATACCTGAGCAAGGACAAGGAATGTGTCATTAGTCATGTAGCTCCGCCCCCACCAGGTGGATTTATTATTTATATTCATGGGTTAATTCTACTTGATCAAGAGTGATGGAAAAAAAACTGCAAAAATGGAGGAAAGATGGGAGGAAATGATAAAAACAAATGAAAGTTTAAAGTAAAAGTGTGTATTTATAATCATATTAAATGTAATTAATTCAAGCCAGTGGACCAAGGTATATTTGGTTTAGCATTTAATGCAGTCTATGTTTAAATTGTTCTTTGTGTATTAAGGTTTTATGTCTGATGTTCTTTTAGCTACTGAAACAGTCCAGAAATATAATAGAACGATGCTGTTAAATGAATTTGAATGAAGGTTTTATATCAGAACTCCTGCCAAGTCATTAAACAGCTCATATATCTGAACTCATGGCTGGATGCCCAACTCTCATTATTAGGAATAATATATATAATTCACTGTCCTGCATAGAACTGTGTTAACTGTTGTTATATCTGTGAATGATCCACAGCAACAAGCTGGAATTATTGCATCTGTTGTTTTTAACATTGGAACGTTGCTGTTATTCTGTTTTAATCAGCACTTTATGTGTGGACTTGTCCTAATAATATATAATATTATTAGATATTAATTAATATAATGTTAACGTGCAGGTAATGAGAGGAAATCACTGATCAGTTAGAAGGAAGTTATCAGCAGGAAGCAGGAAGTTGTGGTCACTAATATATTTGATTAGTGTTCAAATGATGAAATAATGCTGAAAATGGTTTTGCTTATAGAAAATGTAACAGATAATCTGTGTGTGTTCACATGTAGAATCATTTAACCCTGATAGAAAGATTCATAAACATCCTGAATGACGATTGAGGGACGTAGTATTGGTTTAATATTTTCAGATAATTCTTTTTTTTTCCAGTTAGTCACACACTTACAGGTTTTATTTTGACATCTACTTCCTGTTCTAACAGTGGAGCCAGGTTGTCTTGTTATCTTTCCACCAATTTTAATTTATATTTGTGAGAAAAGTTACTAAAGTTACTGTGAAATTAAAAAATTTAGGCTGTAATAATCACAAAAAAATATTAAATCTGAAAAATATTGTCAGTTTCAAGCTGTAGCTCCACATATGGGTCTTTTCTTCATCTACAATACCTGGAGGTGGAAATTACCTAATTACCTAATAATTAAGAAATAAACTTGTCAGCTAATACTCTACAATATAAGAAATATAGAATCCTGTCATGTTACACCTGTTCTAAAGAATCATGAATGAATATTCACCAGTAATAACCGTCTTTTAATACTTTTATTCTGATTGTTTCACAGCATCTAAACTCAGGCTCATCAATATAATCTGATCTGATCGTAGCTTAAAACTCTATTTTTCCTCTTCTTCTTTAATGATGATAAAATAATGGATTTCATTAGATTTAACTATGCAGGTAAAACTGGTTGTTAGTGTATTTTTATTGTAAAGTATCTGTCGTCAAACGTCTTATTTACTGTAACATCAAGTGTCCAACGCGTCATAAAGTCTCTTGTTTTATTTCTAAGAACATCCTGATGTGGACGAGTTCAACCGGTTTATTTCTCTACTACAATAAACCCTTTGTCTTTAATTGTGGTTACGACTCCTGTTGAAGATCAGTCCAAAAACAACACACTGAATTATTACACGTGTGTGTGTGTGTGTGTGTTGCACTTATACTTTTATCTTTTTGAGGATCAATCTAAGTTGCATTGTACAGGTTATTGGTGGTTTTAGGGTGAAATTAAGATTTGTTTTATTTAATTAGTTCAATAGACAATATTTACATGATATTTATGTTATTAAATGTAAGAAATAAGACATGAAACTAAAAGAATGATCCATTATACAAACAAAAGAATAGTGTGTGTGTGTGTGTGTGTGTGTGTGTGTGTGTGTGTGTGTGTGTGTGTGTGTCCGTAACATAACAGAAGATGACTGCTTTGATAAAACTGTTGACTGAAACAAACATTCATTCATTCGCTGCTGTTGTTTAAAGAGGAAGAAAGATTAAAAAAGATGAACAGTTTTTACTACACTGTAAAAAATGTAAAAGTTTTTTGTATTTACTTAATAATTAATCCAATTTTGAGCAGAATTATCTTATTTTATTCTATTTTCAGATTATTTATCTTATTTCAAGTGTTTATTGTTTTAATTTTGACTAATTTAATCTTGTTTTATTGAAAAATATAAAGATAAAAAGTCCAAAATATTATATTAAAAATAAAATATCACATAAAAAGAGACAAAAAGACATTTAAAGTAATGAGATGAAAAGATAAATACCAGACTATTTAATTAAATCAAGAAAAACAACAGAATTAAACAAAATAATCTGCCAATTAACAAGATAATCCAAGTTAATTCTCATCAGTATTGAACTATATATATAAGATACTTCCACTTGTTTAGATAGAACTTTTTACAGCGCTTACAATCAGTTGCTGCTCTATCTTTACCTGTATTTACCACTTCAGTCCTATGAATAGAAATAACAGGTGTGATAGTTGTCAGACCTGTCTGTAGCTCCGCCCCCTCATCACTGCTCACTTCATTCTGTCTGTAGCTCCGCCCCCTCATCACTGCTCACTTCATTCTGTCTGTAGCTCCGCCCCCTCATCACTGCTCACTTCATTCTGATTAAACTCGTTTTTACATCATTTACAGTCGGAGCTTTGAAGCAGCGACGACTTCACGGTGAGTAAATTCAACAAATCTACTCAAATCCAGCTGTTTATTGTCTATAGATTCTATTCTACCAGTAGAAAGGCATTAATATCATATATAGGAAAGAGTGTCTATAATCTATAATCTATAAAAGTACAAGTTTACTAAGTACTGTTTATATTATATATATAAATAAAGTCATTAGTGTTGATGAATAATGTTTTAATGTTTTTATAAAACAGTTTTAAGAGTCATTCATTATAAATGTACATTGTGTTCATGTTCTTGTTATTTAAAAGTCCATTTCTACCATTATTTTTTAACAAAAATCACAATTTTGTTTGTTTTATTTATCACAAAATGTCAAATGGTGCAAATAAAAAAAGAATAATAATATAAATATAATATAAAACTATGTGTTTTTATAGAGAATTAAAGTATCTACACATTAAATTATACAGTCTAGTAATTTTTATTGAATGTCAATGGTTTATCTGTTATTAATTATTATTAATTATTATTATGCATCTTTACTCTACTGAACAACATGAAGAGATTCTGCTTCATAAAATTAGAAAAATTATTTAAAAAATAATAATTGAACGTCATGTTTTAATAAACAAATAGTCCTGGTATGTTAGTTTAATTATAGTCGACTAAAATTAAGTATTTTAGTCATTTTTTATTGTAATTTAATAAAGTTTGTGATGAAAAAAGAAGTTTAAATATAATAAAGTAGATTTACTCTCATCTTTTTTGTGAATAAAAACTGTCAGTGGTTAAAATCTCATTTTCATAATGAAAATATTATTATAAATATTAAAATAAATAATATTAAAAACTATATTTTGTCTAGTTTCACCTGATGAAATTAACACTAAGTTTGATGATAAGAGTACTACACTATTATTGTTGATTAGAAAGGGTTAAAAAAAACAGTTGTTTGCACAAATAAAAGTTTGTTGGACATTTATTTAATTAATCACAGCTTTGATTTAAAGCAGCTGTTGATGCAGAATTAACTGATTCATTAAAGAAGACACTAATTACTGGGTGTGACGTGTCATCGTTCTGCTTTGTTTTATTTCAACAGACACAAACTGATATGAAAACATGGCGTCTGCAAGAAGTGGTGAGTCCTGTGCATTTAGAGCAAAAACTGCTTTTTTATCTGGAAATATCAGCCCTGGTGTTAGAAGAACTCAGAGTGATGCATAAAAGTTGTTGTTCTGGTTCTGGGACATGAGTCTGAGGAACACATCCATGAGTTTAAGACACGATTTTACAACAATGATGTATCTGTCATTGTAAAACTAACTAAGATGCCAAGAATTCCTGCAGGAAAGTGGTTTCATGTACAGTATTTGATCACCCATCACACCAGATAACATTCCATCTGGTAAAACCTGGTAAAACCTCACATCTTTCAGCTCCATGAGGCAGCTGTGATTCATAGAGGTTAGAGTTTATTTAGAATAAATCACTGTCCTGTCTGGTTTTCTGCTTGTTATTGTTTTCTCTATTTCCTTCTGTGTCTATTTCCTGTTGTATTTTGTCTGATGTGTTTTGTTGGTAGTGATTAATGAGTTCAGTCTTTATCTGACTGTGTTACATGTGTGTTTCTGCCAATTTTATTAATATTACAATTAAATTCACTTCATTCAATCAATACGCAACAAAAACCAACCTTAAGACATCTTTACAGAGTAACTACACACTAAATATATATCACATATAGGTTTATATTTGTTTTCCAGATATTTCCATCAGTGCACATTTCTGCTTGAAATAAGCTTTTTGTCTGCTTGGATTTTAAAATTCAGTTCAGCTAAATCCTCTTATAGTGATGTAAATGGGTAAAACTCAGAGGTTATTTGAATAATAAGGTTTATTCCTTCTCTTCTTTCTTCATTAACCTAAACCAACCCAATCAATGAAGCCAACGATGCATTAGCCAATCAGAGTAGAGCTGCTAGCTTATATTATATTATTCTACAACACAGAGTCTCATACAAAGGGTGATGATTAGGTTTACTCCAGCAGACTCTGTGTTTGACAGCAGCTGCTAATGGCTAAGTTAGCTCTGACCACAGATATGCTACATGCTAATCATTGCAATGATGCGTCAATGCAGCCGCCATCTTGTGTCAGTGGAGGACACGCATCCTAATACCTATTAAGGCAAAAAGCCCTATGCACAATTAGATTCATTATAAATGCCAGACATGTATTTATGATGCAGGATACAAGGTTATCTGCATCTGGTTGTTCCTACGCTTAGTTTTGTCATTAACTTCTTTGGAAAATCCCAAAACGGCACAAAAGTTTGTCATTTTCTACTATTGGGTAAGATGGCGGTGGCAGAGGCGCATCTCACAAGCCCGGATGTGGCATCCATATGTAAATATAGGGTGATATCAGGTAAAATTGGCCAATTAATGTTTGTGATTTAGTGGTTTAAAAGGATTTTAAACCAGTGATTTGATTAGTTTATGGTTTCTATGGTGATGAGACAATACTTCAAATCTAGACTGAACCAGAAATGTGCATTGTAAGTAGCCTGGTATGATAAATCTAACGAAACCCATTCTACCTGATGAGATGGAACCAAGAGATTTACCAAAAAGTGGAACAACTGACCTGCCATCACCCTATCTATGGGTTCTGACTGAGCCAACACCACGTACAATGGTTGTCCTGTGTAAATATTCTAGGATGGAGGGAGCTTAGCAACAATTTTAGTCTTTAAGGAAGTAACTGTTATTCCAGTGATATTTCATTACGTTGTTTTTGTTTGTCTACAGCATCTGCACTGAGGATTGTGCTGTTTGGAAAGAGTCAAAATGAAAAGACAAAGCTCAGCAACTTCATCACAGGGAAAAGAGACTTCTGTTATCTGAATCTTTCCAGGAAAGCGGCCGTCCATGGCGAGTGGAGGAAAATGCCTTTGACGGTAGTGAAAACGGCAGACGTCCTCAGTCTGCCCGTGGACCAGGTGAGACAGGAGATGAACAGGTGTGTCGCTCAGTGTCCTCCAGGACCAAATGTCCTGCTGCTGCTAGTGAGGCCGTCTGATTTCAGAGAGGAGGACAGAAAAACAATGAAGTTCATCCTCAGTTTGTTTGGTCCGGATGCGTTCGGTTACTCAATGGTCGTCACCACATCACTACACAAAATAGGATCAAACTCCTCGGTGAGCCAACTCATCGAAGACTGTGGTCAAAGGCACCACAGATTCAACTTTGACGAAAAAGACGATCTGGACTGTGATCCTCAAGCTTTGATGGAGAAGATGGAGAAGATAGTGAGTGTCAACGGGGGAAGACATCTAAACTGTACGGAAAGGGTCGATGTCACATGCAACCCGAGGGAAGCACCTACGTTTGTAAAGTCAAAACCAGCACCCAAACCTCCACTGAACCTGGTTCTGTGTGGAAGGTCTGGAGCTAGAAAGAGTTCAGCAGCCAGCGCCATTCTGGGAGGTAGCCCCAGAATGACGGTATGTGGACCATCTGCTGACTCGTCAGAGTGTGTTAAATATCACGCGGAGGTGTGTGGACGTCAGGTCTCCCTGGTGGAGCTTCCTGCCTTGTATGGAAAACCTCAGCATTCAGTGATGGAGGAATCATTCAGCTGTGTCTCCCTCTGTGATCCTCAGGGCGTCCATGCCTTCATCCTGGTCCTACCTTTGGATTCTCTCACAGATGAATACAAAGCAGAGTTAAAGACCATCGAGGAGACTTTCGGCCCTCGGGTCAAAGACTTCACCATGATCCTGTTCACTGTGGAGTCAGATCCTACAGCTCCAGTTATTGCCGACTTCGTAAGAAGGAACAAAGAAGGAAAATATGTTGCCTTTGACATCAGAGACAAGCAGCATATCGCTGAGATGTTGGATGCTGTGGAAAACATGAGAGCTGAGGGACTCAGAGGATTCACAAAGGACATGATGCCCAGACCTCAGTCGAATAAGGATGCAAGACCTAATGTCCAACCGGAGGTGCAGGCAGATTCTATAAAACAGAGCCCGGAGCATCTCAGGATGGTGCTGATTGGGAAGACTGGCAGTGGAAAGAGTGCGACTGCAAACAGTATTTTGGGCAGAAAGGACTTTAGATCCAAGGCCTGTCTGAAGGCAGTGACCAAACAATGCCAAAAAGCAGAGGGCGAGATCGATGGGCGGCCGGTCGCTGTGGTCGACACCCCCGGCTTATTCGACACAGATCTGTCCAATGATGAAGTTCTACAGGAGCTTGTGAAATGTGTCACCATGTTGGCTCCTGGACCTCATGTGTTCCTGCTGGTGCTGCAGATCGGTCGCTGCACACCAGAGGAAAAACAGACCGTGGAGCTGATCAAGAAGTTTTTCGGCAGGAAGTCACAAGACTTCATCATCCTCATTTTCACCAGAGGAGACGATCTTAAAGACCAAACCATCCAGAGTTACATTGAAGAAGACAGTGAAGACTTTGTCAAAACACTGATGATTGAATGTGGTGGCAGGTACCACGTCTTCAATAACAACGAGCCACAGAATCGTGCACAGGTCAGTCAGCTGCTTCTGAAGATCGAGGCAATGGTGAAGAAAAACGGTGGCGGCTACTACACCTCCGAGATGTTCCAAGAAGCTGAGGCGGCCATACGAAAGGAAACGGGGAGGATACTGAAAGAGAAGGAAGAAGAAATACAGAGACAGAAGAGGGACCTTGAAAGAAAACAAGAAGAAGTGCAAGTGAAAAAGAAAAAAAGGAGTCAAGAAAATACGGAGAGAATCAAATCACTCAAACAAAAAGAGGAACTGATTAATGAAGAATTGGAAAAGAAGAAAAAAGAAGAGGAAAAAAGATCCAAGGAGCAAAGGGAGAGGAAGCAGCAGGAAGAAACACAGAGAAGTGAGTGGGAACTAAAGAGTTTATCTTTAGAGAAAGAAATTCAGTCTGAAAACCAGACAAACGTGGAGTTGATGCAGCGCAGGGAAGAAATCCAAAAAGAACGAGAAGCTTGGGAGAAGGAACAAGAAGAATGGTGGGAGCAACGAAATCAAGAAGATGAACGGAGGAGACAAGAAGGACAAACACGACTCAGCAAGCTGAGGGAAGAATATGAGCAGGAAAGAAAGGACCATGACCTCAGGAGGAAAGAAGACAACCTCAGGAGAGAACAGGAGGAAAAGGAATGGGAAGAATTAGAAGACAGATTTCAGACCAAAGTAGAAGAAATGAAGAAGATCTGTGAAGAGGAGGCGAGGAAACAAGCTGAAGCCTTCAATGAGTTCAGATACAAACACACGGCGGACTTTGCAGCATTGCTGGAGAAACACGGGGAACAAATGGAGGAAATGAAGCAGAAGCAACAACTGAACAAGGAGTTCATAATAAACCAGCTGAGTGCAAAGAGATCTTTCCAGAGAGACTTTCACAGACTGAAGAAGCAACAAGAGCAAAAACTGAAGAACCTGGTTTTTAAACTTCCTCCTCAACCCGAAGAAATAGAAAAACTAAAGAAAGCGCACGAGGAAGAAATAGACGAGTGGATCCAAGAACATGTGAGGAAAGAAGAACATGGCAAAGCTAAACCCTGCAGCATCTTATGAGATGTTTCCCAGACTAAAACAGGAAATCAATGACTGGATAAACTCAGATCATCCACCTTAAAATATTATAAATATTAACAAATTCCACTGGATTCAGACTCATTAATTAGCTTCTTTAGCTCAGTTGATTGTGTACTTTAACTGTTCTACATATACTCAGTGAATCACTGGATATAACAACGTTATATCTTTGTTTTATGTTGAAATGTTCATTTGAACTTGGTTCACAGACACATGATGATCTACTTAAACCATTCAACATATCAACTAATTCCACTGGATTCAGACTCATTAATTAGCTTCTTTATCTACGTTGATTATACTCCATTAATCACTGGCAGCATGAATGGATATTGTAAATATTATAAACTACTTATCAGTGAAAATAATCACTAGGAATACTAATGATGTTTTTATTACTGTGAATATTTACAACCACTGTCTTATATGTAAAATAAGTTGATCTGATTAATTTATTTTCATCACAGCACATGATCAATATGTTGTTTTGTCAGGTGATGATGCCTTGTGTAGTTTTTTCTATTCTAATCAATCTGATATTGTTCTGTGTTGTTTTTCCAATAAAATACACCAGTTCAGAACTGAGTAATGATGAATACAGTTTTACTTGTTGTACATCTTCAGCTTTTACAGCTACATCTGTTTAAGCATGTTGCATGTTGAGAATCAGTCTTTGTTATTTTCTTTAAGAACTATTTAACAACCCAAGAAGTTTCATTCATTAGTTTTTAGATGTGTAAATTCCAGCGGAGTAAGTAGCATCATGAAAGTCTGAACTTTATTTAATGTTCTCAGCTAAAACGGAGAAGCTGTATAACAGGACGACAGTGGTTTCTGCTATTTATTTGATTAATTAATTACTATGAATGATATTCGTTCTCTGTGCTTGTGCACAGTTCCCAATTTGAAGATCTGAGTTCATTTTTAATCAGAATGAATTAATGTGACTGTCCTTGGAAGGTTTCCACTAACATTACCTGCACAAACACTGTGTTACCAACATGTTTATTCTTGACATTAACCAGGAAGCAGGAAGTCCCCACAAACATGACTCACAAGTCAGTTCTCGTCACATATTTTCTTTATCTTTGACATCAGTAGATAGATCTACTGATCTACTGTTTATTAAGCTACAAATAAGTGGAGCAGTGTTTCCATTGGTAGAACGGTTCATGGTTATATAGCATGTGTTTTATTATAAGAAGGTGTTGGTTTTCTATAAATACTGTCTCATATTTAACCATAGCCATACCACCCGCTCCCTTTTTGCAGCCATTCAAATCAGCCAATCAGAGGAAGCTCTTAACAAGGCAGATATTAAACAACCTGTTCCTTTAAGAGTTACAGAGAGATGTTTGAGAAATGAGAATGTTTGTGTCAGTTTCAGGTAATTAATTTATTTCCTGGTGTTTCTAAGTCCTGAACAACAATATTTACACTGTATGCTACCAGCACATTCTGTAACTGACCCAACAGGGAGACAATGAGGAAGTTTCTACAAAACTGCTGATGTATTCTACAGATAAACAAACCCATAAGATCTGATCATTTATCTTCATCATCAGTAGCTACACCCTGCCGGGGCTGGTTTTACATGTGAAACTGTTCTCATCATGTCACAGGTGAGTCGGACAAACATAGAAGGTGATACCAGGTCAAATGGGCCATAAGTTAAAGTAGCCTGGTATGATAAATATAACTAAACTATTATAAGATGATAAATCTATTAAAAAACAAATATGCATGATATCTGCGTTGTTGGCATCCATCAGGAATAATGCTGTTAGTTTGATATATTAACATATTTTTTTGGAAAAGTGATGTTTATCTTGGTGGCCCCATTTACCTTAACCCCCTAAGATAAAATGGGCCACATGACATTTAATTCAACTAAAACATGGACAGTTTGTTGATTGTCATGTGAAATTAGTTCAACTCAAAATAGTCACTACTTTTACTGTGTTTGTGTAACTTAGCTTGTTCCATATGACTGGATGCTAGCTTTTGTGTAGCGTTAGCTTAGCTTGTATACATAGGTGTGTTAGCGTGTGTGTGTACAACACATAACTGATCTGTTCTTGTTTTAATAGCAGCAATATGAGTTTGTTTAATGAAAATTCCCTTTGTCATTTGAGTGGCCCATTTTATCTGATGAGGTGGCCCATTTTACCTGAAACCACTCATTGGCACAGCGGATATTTCAAGATTCATAGGGCCTAAATAATTGTATTTTATCACATAATTCCAACACAAAATGATCAGAAACTGTCATTATTAATCATAAATATACATGGAAAATGCATATTTGGTGTTGTGTTATTGTGTTATTGTGAGATTTATCAAGAAGTGGTCCCATTTACCTGATATCACTCTATATTATTTTTGCTTTGTATGAACAAATGAAGACATTAAAATAGAGACAGCAGGAGACACAACAAGTGGAACCAACTGACAGATAGTATAATACTGCTCTAGCATTCTATTAAACCAGAGTAAAAGTTAAATATTGTCTTTACTCTCATTGGACCCGTAACTTTGATATAATACCATCATTACATTTAACTCAGCCTAGAGAATGTTAAATCAGGAGTCAGACAGTCAGTCAACCATGGCTGTTCCACTGTTGACATGTACAGAAATTAAATATTTCCTAAACAAAGGGGGCAGGAGCCTCTCAACAGATAAAAGGACCATCTGTGGCCAGTTATTTCCAGTTTGAAGCTGAAGTCCGAAGAAAAATGACGCAGTAAGAAATTCATCTGGTGAGTACAATTAACAACTGTATTCAGCAAATAGAATATATGTAAACTTTAATAGGAATAATGTTTATTTATGGAATATGACAAAATTACAGTTATTCTAAAATTACAGATTAGAGCAACAGCTATAACCTTTGATCATTTGACCATTGACTTGAATTATGAAAATGAAATATGTGTCTTTTAAATTTCAATAAATGTTGATTAAACTCATTATTTTAATAATTTTTTAATTTTTTTTAAAAGAAAGTTTATTAAAAGTATATTTAAGGGTATGTAGTATATATTGTATGTGCATGAAATTCAGATGTTTTGCTAAATTGAAGCTACTTGGGTTGAACTTTGTGTATTAAAAGGATTATATACCAGATTAATTAAAATACTTTTAGAGTTACACTGAACAGTCAAATAAAATAATAAATTAGCTCAATAGACAGAAAATAAATTTGCAACTATTAACATATTAAAAACGTGTTGTGAAAATAGATATATGAAATATGATACAAATTATACCTGTATACCTGTAAACATGGCTGAGTGGCTGCACATTCATCATTATGTTTAATATCAAAACATAAAATGACGTAATTCGAGATCCATGTTTTCAATACAATTAAATGACTCTATGTAATATGTAATCAGACCGAAGCAGCACAAGTTCAGGTGAGGTCACTGACAGTAAACTGAATATTGGATGGTAGAAATGTGAATCTGTATCTGTATTTCTGCCTTTTTTCTCTGTAACAATGTCAATAGTTTATTTTAGTATATATGCTTTAATCTTGGGCGACACGGTGGAGCAGGGGTTAGAGCTGTTGCCTCACAGCAAGAAGGTCACAGGTTCAAGACCTCCTTGGTCCTGGGTCTGGGACCTTTCTGTGTGGAGTTTGCATGTTCTCCCCGTGTCTGCGTGGGTTTTTACCGGGTACTCCGGCTTCCTCCCACAGTCCAAACACATGCTGAGGTTAATTGGAGACTCTAAATTGTCCATATGTGTGAGTGAATGGTGTGTGTGCCCCACGATTGGCTGGCGACCATCTGGGGTGTATCCCTGCCTCTCACCGTAATAATATAACATCTAGTTATATCTAGAGTAGATCAGTGAATGCATCTCAAATGTTCAAATTATGTTTGATACTCTAAACTGAATTATATTGAAATAATGTTGAAAATGTAAATGCAGTTGTCAAATTTTGGATAATGCAAAAGGATTGTCTATAAATGGTGAATGGCTGCTTAGCCTGCCTCACTCATTATGTACTACAAAGACATTCCTGTCATACAAGGATTTTGAAAAACAGAAAACAGAGTGAGAAAGTGAGAACTTCACTTCACTCAGAACAGCCTCCTCTAGTTACCCAAACTTTACTTTCAGTCTGTGAAACTGTCAGTAAATAAAACTGAATGCATCCCATCACAGATATTCATGTACTATTTCTGCTTTTCTCAAACACTCCATTCTGTAGGTATGGAGGTAGTTCGGGTGTCTTATTTCCAAAGAATGGACAATCACTAAGTTTTCTCCACCATGCAACAACTCCTCCTCTGTATACAAAGTAGTCATGTCATGCTCCTATGAAGTTATTTGCAGTTGCTCAACCATGGTACAAACTGGGGAACTTTTCTTTTTTGGGGAAGATTTCTAGCTTGGTTTGTAGGCTTTAACATTGCTGATTGAAGATGAGCGCTGACTTTCAATCGTTCTGCCTTGGCTCCAAAAACAATTACCTCAGTTTTATCTTTGTTTAATTGGAGAAAGTTCTGGCACATCCAATCATTAATTTGTTCAATGCATTTACTCAGTGTTTGTATTGGATTATGATCTCCTGGTGATATACTGATGTAAATTTGTGTGTCATCTGCATAATTATGGTAACTTATTTTATTTTCTTTCATAATCTTAGCGAGTGGGAGCATGTAAATGTTGAATAGTAGAGGCCCCAGAATTGAACCTTGGGGGACCCCACAGCTTATGTCTATATGTTCATAGCAGTGGAAATGAATTCCATGGTGGTGGATGATGTGGCCAAGTGGGAGCATGTACAGAATTAACAAGTTGAAGTTGTTGTTTCTCCAGCATACTTTATGCAATCTCCACCAAATGTCTCATGCTTTATAAGTGACCCACCCTGAACACAACCTGCACAACCATATTGATTGAGCTTTAATTGCTCATGTTGCTTCTCCTGACTGGTCCCTTGCTTGTGTTGTGTTAACTCTCATATGTCCATTGCTTTAGATAAAGAACCTGCTGAGTAAATTGTAGTTGTATATGGCCATAAAGATAGTTTCTTGTAGTCAGTGTATCACCTGTTGTAAAGAGACATTGTAGAAAATGATAACAGAAACTTTTTTTATGTAAAATGTAGTTTTGTATTGGGGTGGAGGTGGAAAAGCTCAGGGTTATATCTCAAACTTGGTCAAATTTAACCACAGCAACAATGATTTTAATTTGTTTTTCCTTCACCCAACAGTTTCTGGAGCTGAACTCTGGCCAGTTTCCAGAAAGTGACACCATGGCATCAGCAGGAACAAATTGTAAGTCCCAATAAACTAACCAAGATCAGGCAATGATTTGTTCTTCTTGACATGAGAATCTGTCTCTAAACCTCTGTCATCAATGAATGCACGTGAAATATAAAAAAGGTGTACTCATAAGATTTGTGAAAACCTGTTCATATTTTTGTATTTTTGTTTTTTACAGCACCTGAGCTCAGGATAATGCTGTTTGGGAAGAATCCAAATTCGCAGAAAAAACTAAGTTACTTCATCACTGGGAAAAAAGATTCTATTCTTTCAAAAATGTCCCATAAATGTGCAGGAAGTTATGGAGAGTGGAGAAAATCACCTGTAACAGTAGTGAAAAATACAAACATCTTCTATCAGTCTGTAAATAAACTGAAAAGTGAGCTAAAGAAGAGCGTGGCCCTTTGTCCTCCTGGACCAAATGTTCTGTTGCTGTTAGTGGATCCTTCTGATTTCACCCATGATGACAAAGAAACACTGGAGTTAATCCTGAGCTACTTTGGAACAGATGCTTATAAATACTGCATGGTCATCATGACAGATGATGAGAGAGGATGGAATTCAGCAGTGAATCAAATCCTCCAAAATTGCAATCAAAGGCAACTCAAAATTAACACTGATGAACTAGAGCTACCTGACCATGTTCTTCAGGAACTCACTGGAAAGATGCAGAAGATAATCCATGACAACGGGGGAGGATATCTAAACTGTTCTGAGGAGGCAGAGTTCATAGAGGCACCTAAACCTACAAAACCAACTCTGAACTTAGTGTTGTGTGGGAACAATAGAGTTGGGAAGAGTTCAGCAGCCAAGGCCATTCTGGGACAGAGAAAGTTAGGACCATCTGTCAACTCATCATGTGTTAAACATCAGGCAGAGGTGTGTGGACGTCAGGTCTCCCTGGTGGAGCTTCCTGCCTTGTATGGAAAAACTCAGCAGACAGTGATGGAGGAATCATTCAGCTGTGTCTCCCTCTGTGATCCTGAGGGTGTCCATGCCTTCATCCTGGTCCTACCTGTAGATCCCCTCACCGGTGAAGACAAGGCAGAGATAAAGACCATCCAGGACACATTCAGCTCTCAGGTCACTGACTTCACCATGATCCTGTTCACTGTGGAGTCAGATCCTACAGCTCCAACTGTTGTTGACTTCATAAAAGAGAACAGAGACATCCAGGATCTCTGTCAGAGCTGTGGAGGAAGATATGTTGTTCTCAACATCAAGGACAAGCAGCAGATCCCAGAGCTGCTGGAAACTGTGGAGAAGATGAGAACAGGAGGATCCAGATGCTTCACAAAGGACATGTTCCCAAAAGACACCAAGACTCAGAGGGGGAGTGCTACAAGGCCTAAAGCTAAACGTCGGAATATGACATCCAGCACTAAGATTGGAGACAAAGATGAGAGTCAGAGCCCAGAGAGTCTCAGGATGGTGCTGGTTGGGAAGACCGGTAGTGGGAAGAGCGCAACAGGAAACACCATTTTAGGACGTACACACTTTACATCTGAAGCCAGCGGAACATCAGTGACCAAGCGTTGTGAGAAAGCAGCAGCAGAGATTAATGGTCGGTCTGTGGTTGTAGTCGACACCCCCGGCTTATTTGACACACATCTGTCCAATGATGAAGTTCAACAGGAGCTTTTGAAATGCATCAGCCTGTTGGCTCCTGGACCTCATGTGATCTTACTGGTGCTGCAGATTGGTCGATTTACAAAGGAGGAATGTGAAACTGTGACACTGATCAAGAAGCTTTTTGGGAAGAAATCAAGTGATTTTATAGTTATCATATTCACTAAAGGAGATGATTTACGAAATAAATCATTTGAAGACTACCTACATTGCTGTGACGACTTTGTCAAACAACTGATTGCTGACTGTGGAGCCAGATTCCATGTGTTCAATAACAGGAGTAAAGAAAACCATCTGCAAGTCAGTGAACTGCTCAACACAGTTGAGGCCATGGTGAAGAAAAATGGTGGCAACTACTACACAAATGAGTTGCTCCAAGAGGCCGAGGTAGCCATTCAAAAGGAGGTGAAGAGGATTCTGAAAGTAAGAGAAGAAGAGATGGAGAGAGAGAAGAAGAAACTTGAAAGAAAACATGAGGAAGAAATGAAAGAAATGAGAAGAAAATTGGATGGACAAAGAGCAGTAATTGAACACGAGAGAAAACTGAGAGCAAAACAACTTCAAGAAAAAGAAGAACACATCAGAAAGGAACAACAAAAAAGAGAAGAGGAAAGGAGAAAAGAAAGTGAAAAAGAGAAGACAGAGCAGGATGCAATTAAAAAAAAGAAGTGGAAACAAAGAATTGACATTTTTGAGCAAGAAATAAAATCCGAGTCAACAGAAAAGACAGGTAGAAAACAACAAGAAGACAGGAAACTAAAAGAATGGTGGGACAACCAATGTCGGGAAAATAAACTGAAACAAGAAGAATTGAAGAAACTTCAAGACGAGTACGAGAAGGCAAAAGAAGAGGACAAAATTAAAAGAATAAAAGAGGATGACATCGCTAATATGAAGAAGGAATTTGAATCAGAGGCAAGAAAACAAGCTGAAGAATTCAATGACTTCAAACAGAAACATAAAGATGACATTGATAGTATGATGAGGAAAGTAGAGAAGGCAGAGCAAAACAGAAACACAATAATAGAGCGGCTGACCAAAAATCAAGAATGCAAGAAAAGCTTTGAAAGCTTGAAACAAAAGCAAAAACGTGAAATGTGTGACCTGCGACAGAACCTTTCAACCCTGAAAAGAGAAAATCTGAATGAAGTTATGGATGCTCTAAAGATACAACATGAGAGGCAAACTGATGAGTGGGTAGAGGAATATCTGGATAAAGCCACCACAGATAATAGTTGTCTCATTTTATGAGATGTAAGAACAGATATAGTTCTATATGGTTTAGGCGTAAAGAAGCTCATCATATTCTCATCTACTGGACTACAACATGTTGTTGACATATTATTAATTTCTCCACCCAGTTAGTGTGGTTACAACACAATCAAGCTACCACACAATAGATTGTCTTATATACCATATTTTCCGGACTATAAGTTGCTCCGGAGTATAAGTCGCACCAGCCATAAAATGCATAATAAAGAAGAAAAAAACATATATAAGTCACATTTTTAGGGTAAATGTATTTGATAAAATCCAACAGCAAGAACAGACGTGTCATTTAAACTAAAACTAGAGGCAACAACAGCTGAACGGTGCTGACGTTACATGACACCACTGAGAACGTGTCTGGTATGTTAACACAACATATTAAGAGTTATTCCCATAACTACAGCATCAATAACATGCTAAGAAGTTCACCAAAACCATCCGTGTCACTAAAACCCAATGAAATCTTCATCCTCGGTGTCACTTTTCATCAACTCCTCTAACTCCGGAGGTAGAAGATGCGGCGCTTCCTCTTCTACGTCGATGACGTCATGTTTTACTACTATGATTTTATGTTCGCTGACGTTTTTGTTCAGTTCTTCTCAGTTGTTGTTAAAAGTTACCGACAATATTGAAATTATCAACACAAGCCTAGAGCGCCCTCTGGAGGTTTAGTGTGAGAATAACATGTGAAGTGATATTGTAATAATCCCGGGCTTGTTTACCGTTAAGGTTTTTAGTAAACACAACCGAGCTGTTGTTTTAGCCACAACTCACGCATTTATTAACAGCGTTTTCAGAACACATTCAGTCGTCGCCGGCCAACCTATGAAAAAAAAAAATGCGACTTATAGTCCGGAAAATACGTTAAGTCTCATATTTACCTGTAAGTTTTGTTTTGTCGAGTCAACTTGAGAGCTTCTCGACTGATGCAATGATAATAATAATAATGTACATCATTTACCTCTATATAATTTTATTATTGTATTTAACCACTGTTGACTTCAGATGAATTATAGAACATAGTGTAAGTGTGTAAATCTGTGTAAACCAAACACATCATTTAGGTTGTTGTGTTAGCGTGTGTGTGTACAACACATAACTGATCTGTTCTTGTTTTAATAGCAGCAATATGAGTTTGTTCATTGTATTTTTTAGAAGTTATGTGGTTCTAAGAAATTGTGTTTTAACTGTATTGTTCTGGGCGACACGGTGGTGCAGGGGTTAGCGCTGTTGCCTCACAGCAAGAAGGTCACAGGTTCAAGACCTTGGTCCTGGGTCTGGGACCTTTCTGTGTGGAGTTTGCATGTTCTCCCCGTGTCTGCGTGGGTTTTCACCAGGTACTCCAGCTTCCTCCCACAGTCCAAAAACATGCTGAGGTTAATTGGAGACTCTAAATTGCCCATAGGTGTGAGTGTGTGAGTGAATGGTGTGTGTGCCCCACGATTGGCTGGCGACCATCTGGGGTGTATCCCTGCCTCTCGCCGTAACACGCTGGGATTGGCTCCAGCAGACCATGTGACCCTAATGAGGAATAAGCAGGTATAGAAAATGACTGACTGACTGACTGTATTGTTCTTGTCTTGTAAAATGAGAGTTAATGTAAATCTTATAAGAATTGAAACATGTGACGTCTCAAGGCAGCGGACCAGAATGTTTGGAGGAGTGGACCTAAGAAAACTATATAAATCAATTGTTTAAGGTGTATATCGAGGTCTCATATTGGTACAGAGGCTCTCATCATGTTATTGACACTGTTCTTTATGGAATAAAACTCTTTGTGCACAAGAGAAGACGTGTCAGGTAGTGACTTCTATCATCAGCATATCAAGAAACAACAAAAACAGAGGAATGTGTCTTGTTTCTGCATTTAAACTAGTTTTCAACCAGACTTTGACATCACTTATGTCACTTATTAAAAGCAACCACAAGTAATTAGGAAGGAATTATTCTGTCATCTCTATGGTTGGTCCATTTGGAGGCACTACAACAATGACTAAATGTGTTTCCATCCACCTTCAGCAGCTAAATATTCCATCTGTGTAACATGAGTCTTACCTGTACTGCACCACCATCATGTTCTGTTCTCCACAGTGTCTGGCACAGCGGATATACCTCATCCAGCTGGATTTACTGGGATCATTACCGTCAATAAAGTGCTGTAACGTCCCCTCTGCATCGTAGATCTGGAACAAATACATAGGTTACAATCAGTGATGGTATTTCTGGATAATTAAAGGCCATAAAAAATGTGTATTAACAGGTTTCTCCATTTAAAAGCATCAACCAGTCAATATATAAAACTGTTCTGAATGTTCAGTTTTCAATTTTCAGTCATAAAACAACAATAAATATTATAAATTCTATGGTTTTTATCCAAATCTAATCATCTGTTGTAGATGAAGCTATTAGACACAACCAGGTGTATTTGTGTTTTATTACATACTGCAGGCTTTGTTTTTATGCCAAATATAAATATAAAGTAAATCTTTTCTGTTAAATAAACATTTATATAAGTGTGAGTTTTAGAAGTCGAGTTTACAACATGAGGTTAAGTGTTAAACTGTAAAACTGCAGGTAATATCAGGAGATTTATGGCCAGAAATATTTAGATTTGTAGACATTCATCACATAATCGTGTTTTAGTCTAAGAATAAAACTATGCAGATGAAGTTTCAGCTGAGACAAAGAGGAATAAGTGAAATCTTTATCCTCTTATCTGCAGTCAACTCGGGCAAAGTGGCTTTATTTGTAAAGGACAAAATCACTAATTTGCTTCAGGAAGATTTACAGACTATTTGTAAAACAACAAAAATGTAAGGAAGCAGAGAAGAGGAGCTGAAGCAGGTGACCTCCTTCAACATGGAGGGGGATTACTACGGCTCTGCTGGGTGTGAAACTTTATACAAATCTGATTTACACCTGCTTAAAAGCCTCGCCTCTGCCCCGCCTGTCAGCCTCCACGCCATAAAAACAACTTCTGAGCTCTAAAAATACTTTGCAGTGTGACAGAGGAAGATAACGTGTGAAACAAAGATGCAGGAAAGTGAAACGTGAACTAAACATTTAGAGAAAGAAGGAAGAAGAAGAAGAAGAAGCTTTAGTTCTGGTCCAGAGCAACATTAAACAACATGGTCCTTATATGATGGATTTCAAGGACACACAGAAACCTACACATTTTAATCTAAAGTCTAGAATGCTATGAACACTGTTTACTTTATGATGCTTTCAAATAATTCCAACAACCCTCTGGAGTCTCACCTTAAACTGATGAAGGCCCTAAATAACGTGTCCTATATTACATTTAACCTGTTCCCACCACAATTCTTAATTAAACTGATGTAAAACAAGTGTCACATCAGGCTTATTAACCTTAAAATAGTCATGAAAACCAAGAAAACCAAGAAAAATGTATAACTAGCAAAGTTATAACTGTGATAAATGTTGAGGAAATCCACAAAACCCAAGTAGAAAACCGTTGTATTTTTACTGTGAAAACCACAAATATGTATAACAGGGTTGTCATAGCATATTTTACCGATTGCTGCAGAAAATATGCATGAAAGTACGGTGTAAATAACTTATCACAGCTCTAGTTTTACTCGGCCTATCAACACAATTTATGGACCGATGTAAAGTTTGAGGTCAGGACTTTCAACAAGAGTTGAAACGGAGACTCTGCGAGGCTGCGTCTTCCAGCTATGACGGACGAAACCTGTCATGTGATTTTGGACGTCAGATACGTAATTTGACCATTTGACTTCAAAAAGTAACATTCTAATCTAGTCAGACGACATCTTCTGTCTGTGCTTTAAAATCAGAAAATTGCACGATACTGATGTTTGATGCTGTGTTTCTGGTTGGGTTACTGGTAAGTAATCACATTATGTGCATTTCATATTTACCGTATTTTCCGGACTATAAGTTGAGTACAAGTCGCACCAGCCATAAAATGCATAATAAAGAAGGAAAAAACATATATAAGTCGCATTTTTGGGGGAAATTTATTTGATAAATAATAGAGGCAACAACAGCTGAACGGTGCTGACGTTACATGACACCACTGAGAATGTGTCTGGTATGTTAACACAACATATTAAGAGTTATTCCCATAACTACAGCATCAATAACATGCTAAGAAGTTCACCAAAACCATCCGTGTCACTAAAACCCAATGAAATCTTCATCCTCGGTGTCACTTTTCATCAACTCCTCTAACTCCGGAGGTAGAAGATGCGGCGCTTCCTCTTCTACGTCGATGACGTCATGTTTTACTACTATGATTTTATGTTCGCTGACGTTTTTGTTCAGCGGTTTAGTGTGAAAATAACATGTGAAATGATATACCGGTAATAATGTGTTAATAATTTCACACATAAGTCGCTGCAGAGTATAAGACACACCCCCGGCCAAGCTATGAAAAAAAAACACGATTTATAATCCGGAAAATACGGTAATTTCCTTCCATTTTACACATGAAACTACAGTGAGAGAATTAAAAATTGACTGAAAATTTAAACTCTATCTTTGTTTTTTGACCAAACCTGCCTGCATTAACACCATTTATTTTTTGTAGGCAGTAAATCAAGAAGTAAATAGTTTTTATTGCATGATTGTGGGAAAAGTTTTGAGTTGAAATTTACAAATAAACAGACTGCAACTGGAAGCAGTACGAGTTTTCTAAATTCAGACTGGAATCTGAATTTCCAGAGCGAAATAAAAATGAAACAATTAAACAGGAGCGAATAAATCAGCAGATTTCCAAACAATAAGCAGTTAAAAGGAGTCGATGGGCCTCCGCCTGCAAAAAGAGTCGATGGGCCTCCGCCTGCGTCTGTGTGTTCATTATTAATCCATCCCTCCATCCATCTGTGGTGATGCAGTGTGACTGTATTGAGGAGGCGTTCAGTGTGTTTATAAGGTGATGACCTGAGCCAATAGCAGCAACTCTCCGCTGTCCATACAGCCAACCAACAATCAATGCTGCAAATGACTGCGAGAATCAAAGGAAACAGCCTCGTTTATTATTCTGTGCATGTCAGCACTTTACTGTCCGACGCGTCTGCTCGTCTGCAGCTTTTCTGCTTTTATCCCAGTCGTTATCTCATCTATGTTCACTTTATACATGGATGGATAAACTTCCTATTTACCTACAGAATTGAGATTCTTTAGATCTTTATCAACATGCAAATGAGTCTCTGAATCAGTCAAAAATATGTTTAAACTGTAAAGAAGCATTTAAATACTCATGATGCCTATAACATCTATTTTCCCAGTCTGGACCGATTATAGCAAATAGCTTCTAGTTTGACCAATAGCAGCAATGCATTTCAGCAGAGACTTAATATTTACACACTTTTTCTCATATATCACACTTTTTTCTGGGTTTTATCTGAATTTAGGATGCATGCATCAAAATGTGGTTGATTTTCGAGGGTGTGTTAGGTCGATGTTTAGAAAAACAAATGTAGAACCTAATTTTTTGTTGTGTAAAACGTGTTTGAGTAAGTTGAAAAGCGCTCTATAAATAAAAGGTGTTATTAATATTATGTGTGGAGTAAATTGTCAGCAGAGGAGCGGCGGCTCTGCTGTTCGTCTGGAGGTGAAGATGACAGGTTTATTTTATTTAGCACAAGACGTGTGGCTGGCCCGCGGATTTATTATAGAACTGGATACCAGACTGAAAAATGGCCGCCGTTTATTTAAATGGAAGCTGCTCCACTGCAGCATAAAACGTTCCTGACTTCCTGGTTTGTGTCCGTGTCATGCGACACGTAGAGTCACCTCCCATGATGCTCTGGGGCCTCCCATCATGCACCAGGGCAATGAGAATGTGTAAAGTGTGTGTGTTCTAACTGTTTTAGATGGATAGTCCATTAATTAAACATCTAGAATACACAGATTAGTAATTAACAGGGTTATAGCTGGTTGTGTCCTGTAAAAAAATTATGGGATTTTTTTGTTGCAGTACCACAAGTGGCCACTAGGAAAACCTCCCTACCATATCCAGATCTTATAATACATCAATTGTTGTATATAAAGTCCACAAACAGCACAATGTGATGAGTAGCTTTTAGGACACAGGTAACATCATGGTAAAAACCTGACCTGATGTTTTCTTCTCCTCAGGTGAAGTGAGGACGTTGAGAGAAAAGGGGCTGATGGGAAATGTGGTTTTATATTAAAGAAACATGAATGTATTTAGAGTAGTTTTACCAGTCTTTAATTTATCTTTCTGTGATGTCTGGTTTTAAGGAACGGGGCAGTATTTATAGAACATCTTCTAATAATGAAAATATATATTAAAATCCACCTAAAACAGCATTAGGAGAGATTTGAAAGTCTGTATCATGCTGTCTTTTCAGGCATTAACCCCTTGACCTCCAGCCCTTTTTTATGTTTAGGACATACCCATAGTCAGCAGGGTATGTCTGGAATAAACACAGAGATGTTGGTCGACACTAAACGATTTTTTTAGTCGCTTCAAACAAGCGACTTTTTACTGTAGTGTTTTTTGGCTGCTAGTTTACTGAGTTTTTGTCATAAAGCTACACTGATGGTACCGTTGGACTCGTCACAGTCTCAGCTTTCATATGAGATGTCATTTGTTTGTATAACATGAAGTATCAGAGCGCTAGCCATCAAAATGTGGCGAGTGGGTCGGCTTTATGATCGTATACCGATTTTCATATTTGTTAATTAATTAGCTTGGTGTTGGAGTTGTGTTTGGTGTGTGTAAATATGACTTATATGTGCTTGTAGTGGAGTTTCTCCTGTTTAATTTGATGTATAGCTTCACTATATTTGTACAGGATTAGTGGAGCAATCTCAGTTTTGGAAAGGGAATTTGATTGGATGCAATGCTTCTATTGGGTGAAATTTACCAGTCAAAGTTGTGTGTGTGTTAACAGCAGAGCAGAGATGTGATCTAAAAGGGTTAAAAAGACATTTTTCATCTCAGGTGGACACTAAAAGCTCTAAAAAAAGACTTTATACAATAAGAGACCTGCTAAGAATAAGGTCAGGGTTGGGTTGATGGTCCTCACGAGTACAGCAAAACAAACGTGTGTGTGTGTGTGTTCTGTTTCCTGCTAATGAAACTGCTTCTCTGCTGTTGTTTAAAGCTTTTCTTACTCACAGCCATTTGTCACTGACGTCTATTTAAACAAATCACAGCAGGTTTAACAGCCTCCTGCATCGCCCCGCTGCACTTTACTTTATAAAAGCTGTTGCGTCGTTGTGGTTTTAGCTCAGATTCAGACCCGCGTCACCTGTTTCCTGCAGATTCTTATAGTTCGTACATGTATTATCAGTGATAACACCTCTGCTGTCCCAGCAGTAAGAGGAGCTGGACTCCAGCAGCTGTTTTCCAGCTCGATGCTGTTCTGTCAAAGACGTTTTCGCCGCCTGTGTTTATCGAATCCATCGCTGCGAAAATTCCATCCGCAAGACAAACGGCCAAATATAACACGTTGTTTAGTTCCACGGATAGAAAATGTTGCAAACAGCGACCAGACGTCAGGACTCACAGCTGCCGCCGGCGTTTCTGAGGACACGGATGGCGAAGGAACTGGGTTTAGTTGTAAAAAGTGTTTTTATATGTTCTCACACGTCGCTGCTGCAGGAGCGGAGGACGTAACCGGAGCCTCAGCATCGATTAATCATCTAATAATGTTTGATTCAACGTCCTGTCATAACAGACAACAATAACTCATTATTATATTATTCATTTCTACTGAAGTTAATTCTGCAGCTATTGGCAGCTTTTGTTCACGATTCATCTGATAATTATATTCTTCATTGATCAGTTTCTTGTTTTGGTCAGAAAATAGTGAAAAATAATAGAACGGATCAATAAAACCCACAAATATTCCAGTTTACTGTCATATGAAAACAAAACGTTAAGACTCTAATGAATGAAATATGACTTAGACGTGGTTTTGAATGTTTTTATTAATAAAATGGCCTAAATAATGAAGTTTTAATTAATTAAAAGTATTATTAAATGTTCTTATTTGGTGCAGATTTTCCAAAATTCAGACAGTGATGCTCACATGTCAATAAATAAACAGGATATCCTGGTCATGTGACCTCATAAATTGTATGTCCTTCAAAATAAAAGCCCTCTTTTCATGCCTAACTGTAAAAAGATAAATTGTTTCCATATAAAAACACTATGGAATAAAGGGTTAAATCTTACATATAAAAAACTACAACCAGAAAACTTTTGCTTTTAAAAAAATATTAAAATTATTGATCAATTATCAGATTAATTAATAACTAAATTGTGCAACTTCAATTAGTCCAAATCACTAATTAGCTTCTGTTTTTCTCTCTTTTTAGAAGAAGAAGAAGAAGAATGATGTTGAGAAATAAAGTTATTAGTTTTAGATAAAACTTCAGATGAAGCACAAAGATTTTCTCTTTATCTGAAAGTGACATTATGTGGAAATCAGGATTTATTTACTGTAAAAATACTAATTTTAATAAAGTTCTTTGAAATAAAATTGAAATTCCTGTTTAAGTCTGATGAAGGCGTCGCCATGGTAACAGAAAACAGAGAAAAATCAGACCATTTAGTTCGTCTTTGCCTCTTAACATGTACAAGAACCAGAGGAACTGAGGTAACACACACACACACACACACACACACACACGCAGCCTGTGTGTGTTTTTAAGAGGGTGGATTACAGCACTCTCTTTCAGTCATTGATCTCTGCTGTCAGTACTTTACTTACTGCTCTGTCACAGTCCACACACCTATATTATATTATATATTAAACCTCTGTTTCTGGATATTTTCTGCATCAGAGTCATGAATAAATTCCTGTTTGCTTCATATTTACAGTTTCTGTCTGTAAAAGCAGCAGCGATGAGTTTCATGCAGCTCCTGAGGTAGAAGTTGAAGCTGAGCAGACCTTTAGTTAAAGGAATAATCCGTCAACAACAACAGTGTGTTTGTGGAACGTTGAGGTCGACACACGAAAATCACACAAAACTAAACAGAAACTGCTGAAAATGTCCCAAAATGTCCTGTTTACATGTTTAATGTGTCACAGCAGCATCAAAACTCTGTTTAAAACCACCTTTAAAGCAAATGAATTCTGCTGCAGGAACATTTTCCATCTCCCTCCTTCTCTAATCAGCTGTTTTATAACCTATAGAATCATTTAATCCTGCAGCTGATGTTTAAAACCTCATATATATACATGTACATGTGTTGATGTTGGTTTCTGGTTATTTAAAAGTCCATTTGTACCATTTCTGGATGAAAAATCACCATTTCATGTCATTTATGACACGAAGAATAAGATTTAAAACACCTAGAACATAAAACTAGTTGATATCAGGTGCTTTTTTTATTTTTTTTAAACATTTTAAGAGAGTTAAACTATCTGGTACCAGGTTTTTAGTTTTTATCACTGACCCTAATACTCAAATAATTGAGAAAATCCGAAATATGAGCAGAGAACATGTTTTATGGTTGTTCAGGCAGCGTTTCTACATGTTAACTTCATGTTTTACAACTCAGATATAAAACATCATTACAGGATATAAACAACATATAATATCTCTGCTGTAGACGTGTTGAAACTCCACAAATGTTGAATATTCAACAGATTCAAAGATATATAACAGGTGTAACTGTAATTATTAAAAATAAATCACACTATGAGCTGATTTAATGTGTTCATATCACAGACTTGTATTAACTTGTATTAAATCATCTTTAATTATAATGTAATAATTACTGTATTGTTATATGTAGCCTGGATGATCATGAACACGTGAAACACATGAAAAGAATCAGAAACATGTTAAATAAATGTCTTTGAATCTGTGTCTAATATCTCAAATAAATTAATAGAAAAATCACACTTTGTCTCATCAAAAAGAGAAAAACAATCAGCTCATTGCAGATGAAGTGACTCCAATGATTTTATATTAGAATAATGTTAGAATAATAATAAATAATGATATTTTTAATGATATTGTAGAATTCCTCTTAACATGTGAGCAGCCTGAACCTCAGAGAAGAATCTAATAAACGTTTTAACTCATTTATTCTTCACATCATTTTAGGTTTTTAATGCTGCGTTTATTAAATCTACTGTTTGGTTGTTGTTATTTATCTATTTTCTATTTTATAAAGTTATTTATAACTGAATTAAAATGAGAATAGTTGAAAGTTTTGTGCTGAACACACTTTATTCCTGAGTGACAGCTGTCAGTGATCAGCCTGCACAACATCAACAAACAGCTGTGTGTGTGTGTGTGCGTGTGTGTGTGTGTGTGTGTGTGTGTGTGTGTGTGTATGTGTGTGTGTGTGAAAGTGCATCTGAGGTTTACTAACAGTGTTTTCACCTTTTGACCTTATTACAGAGAGTAAATCTTCTCCTTGTCTGCAGCCGAGCACACGCTTCAGATACTGTGTGTGTGTGTGTGTGTGTGTGTGTGTGTGTGTGTGTGTGTGTGTTTCCAGACAGGAATGTGGTCCAGTTATCAGTTAGAAACACTCAGCCGCTGCTGCTCCGTACCAACGCCGGCATGTAAATGGCCGCGTCGCCATCAGAGGCCGATGTGTGTGTGACGAGTGTGTGTGTGTTAACTGTGTTTATCACCGAGTGTGTGACGTGTGTGTGTGTCAATAAGTCACTAATGCAGCCGTGAGTTATCTCCTCCCGAGGTGTTTCCACACTCTCTCACACGCTGGAACCCTCAGGAGAGTCTGAAGCTTTTTAACGCCAAAACATCTCAAATCTACCGTCAAGAGGGGTCAGAGGTCAGAGGTCACGCTGCTTTCAGGCAACTTTTAATTGAATAAACACCAGGAAATGTATAAATAAATAACTACACATATCTACAAGTATGTTTTGAACCATTTTTGTCCATTTATCTTAGTTCCAGAGACAAATTATCAGGATTTTTTAATTTTTTGTTAATGAGCATCATCTCTGTAAAATAAATAAAATAATAAATAATAATATTTGACTCTGCAGTAATTCATCTATTGAACGTTTGTCCAGTCATATCAGAACTGAACTAATTAATTAAACAACGTGATATGAAGTTTGGGATTTATCTGTTTTAAAAATACTTGAAAAAACTCCTGAAATATCAAATATATAGACTTTAAATGCATAAAGAACCACTTCTATTTGTTTATTTGCATATTTATTTTCACTAGTTTAACTAAATAAAATAAAAAAAGAGTTTCCTCTGAATTTATGACCTTTTTGTTGTTATAAAATCAGACTTTAAAGTAATAATTAAACTGAAATTATGAGTGAAACGACTTCATTTAGTGTTATTTAACAAAGTTCTGTTGCTGAATAATAATATATATATATAATATTTGTGGCTGTTTTATTGCAGTAAATTAATATTATATTATTATATATAATAATAATAAAATGTAGAATATGTTCTAATCCCCCTCAGGAATAATCAGACCACCTTTTATTTATATTTATGATTCTCCTCAGGTTCATTTTAACGTCTTGTAAAAGTGAAATCAAGGGAAAACTGATTAAAAACAACACACTAAAAATATTAAAACTAATAATTTCATGGTTAAAGCTAAGAAGGAAACTAAGAGATGAGAAACTAACTGATAGATAATGTTTTTAGTGTATTTCACAGCTGGAATCATCCTGTTATATAATGGATTAAACAGCAAACTAACACCAGAGGAAGTTAAAGTTCTTCTCATGTTTAGAACCAATCAGGTGGTTTTTAGCTGCTCGTTCACTGTTTGTTCTTCTTCTTCTGCTTCTTCCTCTTTTTCAGTCCAAATCCTGTAAAACTGTTCCTGAGCCGATCAATGCTCCAACGCTTCTGTTCTACAGCTAATCAATGAAACTCTACTAATTCTACTGTTATCTGCTCTCTTCATCGGCCTCCTCCTCCGCCTTATCTCAACACCTCCTCCTTTCCCTCTCACTCCTCCTCCTCCTCTTATTTTGTCCAGGACAAAATAATTTAAACACCTTGTGGAAAAGGAGTAACAGAACTCAGAGAGAACGAATGTTCTGCTGCATTTCATAGTGTTGTCATGGCAACAATTACTTCATCTTCATTTTTCTAAAAAGCTGTCATATAAAATCTATGTTTTTACAGTTAGGTGTAAAAAGGGGGCTTTTATTTTGAAGGACAGACAATTTATGAGGTCACATGACCAGGATTTCCTGTTTGCTCGTGGACATTCGACATGTCTCATAACCAAAGGATGTTTTTATTCAGTATTTGGGAACATTTTTACCAAATAAAACTATTTAACTTTAATTTAATTCAGTTTTGATGTTATAATTTAGTTTTTCTAATATGTTAATGTGTTTTCTTTCCTGTTTGCTCATGGACATTTGACATGTGAGCGTCTTTTATTCATTTAATATAATTAATATAAACTTTAACATGCTATATTGGATTTGTTTCCATAGCAACAATATGTAAATATGATAAACTCCTAGTGTAACAACCTAATGGAGTTCCATTGACTTACATAGCATCAAACTATGTTTACAACTTTTTCTTCATCTTGTCAGGTTAAATCAAACCTAAATAAGTAAACAGTCTCCTTCATCCCGTCGCTGACACGCCGGTTTTCAGTCACCACATCTTTCAGTCTCCTTAAACACAACTTGTCGTTGTGGAGTCCATTTTTCATCGGTAAGCCTCATAAACTCTGCTGCCACCGCCGCCGCCGCGTCCTGCCCAAGAGCAACATTCCTGGGCCCCACACGGCCGGCGAGACCCGCTTCACCCTCCAGGAGTGTTTTCAGTGAGCAGCCAGCGACTCATAAATCAGAGGGTAATAATCGTCCAGAGAAACAGATAATATTTGGATAACAGACCCTGATTCACCTCAGAGTCACCAGCAGCCACAGATCACTGCCTTCTCACACAGAATGGAGAGAGAGGGGGGGTCACAACAGCACCTGGACCCAGGTACCAGGACCTGGAACCAGGTACCAGGACCTGGACCCAGGTACCACCATCTGGACAAAGGTACCACCATCTGGACAAAGGTAACAGCACCTGGGCCCAGGTACCAGGACCTGGACCCAGGTGCCACCATCTGGACAAAGGTACCACCATCTGGACAAAGGTACCACCATCTGGACCCAGGTACCAGGACCTGGACCCAGGTGCCACCATCTGGACAAAGGTACAAGCACCTGGACAAAGGTACCACCATCTGGACAAAGGTACCACCATCTGGACCCAGGTACCAGGACCTGGACCCAGGTGCCACCATCTGGACAAAGGTACCACCATCTGGACAAAGGTACCACCATCTGGACTCAGGTAACAGCACCTGGACCCAGGTACCACCATCTGGACAAAGGTACCACCATCTGGACCCAGGTAACACCACCTGGACCCAGATAACACCACCTGGACAAAGGTAACAGCTTCTGGACAAAGGTAACACCACCTGGACCCAGGTAACAGTACCTAGACAAAGGTAACAGCACCTGGAATAAGGTACCAAGACCCAAACCAAGGTACCAGCACCTGGACAAAAGTACCAGCATCCAGACCCAGTTAACACCACCTGGACTCAGGTAACAGGACCTAGACTAAGATACCAACACCCACACTGAGGGACCAGCACCAAAACCAAGGTACCAGCTGGTACCTGGACTCAGGAATCACCACCAACCTCAAACGTCAATTATAGATTGATATTTAATATAAAAGGATTTATAAATAATTCAACTTATCTTGGACTCTTGGAACGTGTCGTATTCATTAGTCGGGGACTTTATCAGCATCACTCAGACCTAAGAAGAGTTGTTGACTTCACTGTAAACACCTTCAGTGAGTTCATGACTTCACTGTAAACACCTTCACTGAGTTCATGACTTCACTGTAAACACCTTCACTGAGTTCATGACTTCACTGTAAACACCTACACTGAGTTCATGACTTCACTGTAAACACCTACACTGAGTTCATGACTTCACTGTAAACACCTTCACTGAGTTCATGACTTCACTGTAAACACCTACACTGAGTTCATGACTTCACTGTAAACACCTACACTGAGTTCATGACTTCACTGTAAACACCTTCACTGAGTTCATGACTTCACTGTAAACACCTTCACTGACCAACAGACGACAGAAGAAATAATGACTGAACCATGATGAACATGAAGAAAACAGAGAAACTGTTGAAGCAGGAAAAAAACTCAAAAAACAAGCAGCTGCTTTATCAGTGTGAAAGAACACTGAGTAAACACTGGAGAGGATTAGAAACACACACACACACACACACACACACACTGTTATTCTAACATGAAGGTCCTGATGGAAACCCCCAGTCTTTGTTCTAGAACCCCTGCCGTTACCATGCCAACGGGATGATGTCACACAGCAGAGAAATGAACCCGAAACTCAGGACGGGTTTAACCAAACAGAACCGATCTGTGGGCGGAGCTCTGCTGCAGAGGACTGTTTGATCTGCTGATCATTGATCATTGATCATTGATCACTGATCACTGATCACTGATCGCTGCTGATCATTGATCATTGATCATTGATCGCTGCTGATCATTGATCATTGATCGCTGCTGATCACTTCTTCACAAATAAACTAACAGAAGAAAGACTCTGCTGCTGCAGAGAAACGTCCAGATTTGAGACCAGACGAGTTAAGAATCAATTGTTCTTAATGAGTCGTGTTCAGAGATGAAGTGAAAACACTTGAAGCTGCTTCTAACTCACTGAAAGCTGCGGTTTTAAAACTATTTAATTGTCCCGAGATAAACATCAGTATCAGCAAATGTCTGAAAGGAAAAAAATGACTGAAATGGAACAGCTAAAATGTTTTGAAGGTAAATCATCATCATGAAATGTTATAACAGAAAAAATGTGTTGGATTTCATTAAAATCTTAAAGGTACAGTGTGAAGAGTGTGGCGCCCTCTAGTGGTGAGACTGGAGAATAGCATGCACTGTACCTTTAAGAAATGTAACTTAACCATCTACTGCATAGTGTTTCCATGGCAACAATTACTTCTTAAAGCCATGATATAAAATCTATGTTTTTATAGTTAAGCATGAAAAAGGGGGCTTTTATTTTGAAGGACATTGTTGCTTAAGGTTGAATTTTTCAGAATTTTGGGAAACTTTCACCAAATAAAAAAATTAACTCACTATCTAAGGTAGGTAACCTGTATTTATTTATTTATCTATTTTTACATTAATTCAATTTTGATGTTATTATATTAGAAAAAAACATAACATTATAAGATGTAAAGCATAAATGAGTTAAGTTGCATAGTTTTGTCATATGGAAACAATGACTTTATCTTCATTTTTCTAAAAAGCTGTGATATAAAATCTATAGTTTTACACTTAGTCATGAAAAGGGAGCTTTTATTTTGAAGGACAGACAATTTATGAGGTCACATGACCAGGATTTCCTGTTTGCTCATGTTCATGCTCATCATCTATGTTTTTACAGTTAGGTGTGGAAAGGGGGCTTTTATTTTGAAGGACATTTATGAGGTAGGAGGATATCCTGTTTGCTGATGGACATTTGACATGTGAGCATCATTGATTCACAACTAGAAGGTCGTCTTTTATTCAGAATTTGCAATTCACTTTTGATATTATCCTGTTTTTTTTTGTTATAATCTGCTAAAACAGATTTGTTTCCATATGTCAACGATATTCAAATATGATAAACTCCTAGTATATACAACCTAATAGAGTCCCATTGACTTATTATTTCATTTTGTGTCAATCAGCTGTTTCCTGTGAACAATAAAGTAAATTGCCGTTTGAGTTTTATAGATAAATTCCCTGTTTTCATGTTCACTTCTGTCCAGACTCTTTAGACGCAGCACATTTAAAACCTCTCATCTGCTGCTTTTCTGTGGCCGCGTCTTTCTTCATGAATTCCATGGGATAAAAAGCTCTGAACGCTCCGCTGAAATCCAAGCAACAGGAGAAGCACAACATGTAATTTGACATAAAAACCATTAGCGATTATGTAATCTCGCCGCTGATGTCAATGGCGATGGGAGCCATTAATAAAAGCCAGAATTCAGACAGTTACACAAACACTGGGTGATGACATCACTCAGGAAAACATTGCAGGGCCTTTACTGGACGCTGAGACCACAAACCAACAGAGTCAACAGGATGATGGACTGTTGCTACGGCGACCAGATCAAGAGAATACTTCTGATCCGTTTTATGATGCAAAAAAAAAAAAAAAAGGCGAGATCCCATCGCTGGAATTCTCTGAATCCTCATGTGTCCCATCAACGTCCCACGCTAACAAAATATTTAGCCTCAAACTGAGCGGCTGAAGTTTTCCTTTCTTTGCTGCTCTGGAGTTACGACGTTTCTCCGAGTCGCTCGCTGACAAAAACACGTCGGACGAGAAAACTCCCGTCAGGCCCCGGAGGACGAGGTCAGCGCTGACATCAGCTGCTGTTTGCACTGAGAATTCTTTGCAATCAGGCCAAAAAAAGAAGAATCCAGAGAAAAAGAAACGTCACATTCAACATGAGACAAACTCAAATTATCACTGTTTTTCTTTGAGTTTCCTCGTGTTTTATTTATTCCTTCATTTCTTTCTCAACTAGTTTGAACAGTTTGGATTAAATTAATTTAGAACGGCAGAAGATATAACTCGTAGTGTTATTTGTTGCTTTTATTTGAATAATTCGGGTCATAAACCTGAGATTAAATGCACATAAAAGGTGAAAAACTGTTTTTATAGAATTTAACTACATTAATTTCTTAAATAAACAAAGCATTAATTGTAAATATATACTTTATAAATAAAGTTATGAAATTAATCAACTCAGAGAAGCTATATAACTAAAGTACTTTTACATCCTAACAATAATAGGAAGATGCTTCTGAAGCACTAGCCTGAAATGCTAATAAAGTTAGCTTGACATGCTAGCAGGAGCTAGCTAGTTAGCGCTAACCGCTACGTATCACGCTATTTCTTAACAGACCTACCAATGGGCAGTATGTTTCCATGACGACCTTCAATAAACGTTGATTTCTTAAATAATGCTGCCAGGTTTAGACAAAAGGAAGTCACCCTTTCACAATAAAATGCGCTGTTTCAAAATAAAATGACAAATCGCTTTAATTATTAAATTACGACTCATGCTTTTAGAACCTGAGAAAAGTACTAGTGTTTATAGCATGTTGTCATTTTTTAGACATTTTTAGATATTAATCTGATTTGAGAAATAACTTTTAAACAATGAAAAGAAGAAGACGAGAACATCAGCACCTTCTCATTAAATATCTAAATATCTGTTGTCTCCTCCTTCAGCGTAAACTTGTGATGTCATAAATCCTGCTCATAGACTCGTATTGAACTGAGATTCATGTTGAGCTCAGAGAATCTTTAATTCTTCTTCCTTCTTTTGCTCCTTTTAACTCAGCTTCAGAGGGTTTTAATCCTCAAAGACTGTTGTGAATGTGGAAATCTGGTTGATTTTAAGCTAACGTTTGTGTCCAGGATGTTTTTATCTCGACTGTTTTACACCAAACTGAACCCGGAGCCGTAAATCTGCCGCTCGGACGGATTTATTCCACCATAAAGTGCCGCTCTAACACTGACTCCTGCCTGGGAGGAGATCAATTTGTCCAGCGGTAAAATACTGCGGCTCCAGAGGATCCTCACACAGCACCTTCCAGCAGGTGTCTTAATTAAAACTGGCCCTTCCTGGACACCATAGACAACATGACACCAGCTCCCTGATTGGCTATAGGACACACATCACTTCCTGTTTCGGGGAGCGTCAATAAGGGAGTTTAACAGCCGCTGAGTTTTAATGGGATCTGTGTGTAAAGCTTCTTCGTCAATAGGCCTAATGACCGGTTTCAGCCGATAAGCTGCTGCCGGTTAGAGCTGCTGATCGGATCAGTGTCCTCCAGGGCAAGGGGGGGTCAAACGCTGGCCCGAGGCCCCGCAGAGGGTCGCGGCTCCACTCTGCTGGGTCCGGATATGAGACTCAACACAGAGGAGGTTTCAGGGCAGATTTAACGGGGTTAAAATGTTTTTATGCACTGATTAAGTTTTTAAAAGTCCTAATTTATGTGAAGAACATTTTACTGTCATTTCCTGTTTCATTAAAATAAAACAGTTATGAAATTAAGTCATTTTTAGGCTTCAAATATCAGTGATTTTCATTATCATTCACATCAGGGTAAGTGACAAATACAATAATACAGCCAATCAGAGAAGAGGCTCGTTAATATTAATGAGATGTGAGATGTGAAACAATACCAAGATCACAAATAAAAGCAGGAAAGTTGACAGTCTGGGACCTTTAATATGCAAATGAGACTATAAAGACGTCATTATTAAAGTGTTCCTGTCCACCTGTATTTATTTCCTTTTTCAATTTTTGCAGAAAATGCTGAAAGTTCCTGACATTTTTGCTGCTTCTGTTAAATAAGAAGCTGCAGTCACTCGTTAACGAGGACGTTAACGAAGACGTTAACGAAGACGTTAACGAGCGATGTTGTTTAAACGGAAGCTGTTTCAGTAAAGTGTGAACTGGCCCTTTAAGAGCTTTGACAGGTGACATGTGAATCTTTAAACTCCTGCGTGTTTTCTGTCTGAATCACAGGTTTTGACATGATGAGTCCTGTGATGTTTTAGACGCCTCGACCTCTGACCCCTGACCCCAGCACCCCCCTGATGTCTGTCTGACCTTTACCAGCTCACCACAAGAGACTCATCTATCTATCTATCTATCTATCTATCTATCTATCTATCTATCTATCTATCTATCTATCATCTATCTATCTATCTATCTATCTATCTATCTATCATCTATCTATCTATCTATCTATCTATCAATCTATCTATCTATCTATCTATCTATCTATCATCTATCTATCTATCTATCTATCTATCATCTATCTATCTATCTATCTATCTATCTATCTATCATCCATACAAATAAATAAATACATATGATATAATAACTAATTTTCCTTTTCCAGTCTTTTCTTTTGCAATGAGACGATCCTTCTCATCATATCATATCAGTTAATCATTAAAAGTTGTACTGGTTAATAGACAGTGATGCTAACTAGTAGTAGCTACTAGTTAGTAGACAGTGATGCTAACTAGTAGTAGCTACTAGTTAGTAGACAGTGATGCTAACTAGTAGTAGCTACTGGTTAATAGACAGTGATGCTAACTACTAGCAGCTACTGGTTAATAGACAGTGATGCTAACTACTAGCAGCTACTAGTTAATAGACAGTGATGCTAACTAGTAGTAGCTACTAGTTAGTAGACAGTGATGCTAACTAGTAGTAGCTACTGGTTAATAGACAGTGATGCTAACTAATAGTAGCTACTGGTTAAAAGACAGTGATGCTAACTAGTAGTAGCTATTGGTTAAAAGACAGTGATGCTAACTAGTAGTAGCTATTGGTTAATAGACAGTGATGCTAACTAGTAGTAGCTACTAGTTAATAGACAGTGATGCTAACTAGTAGTAGCTACTGGTTAATAGACAGTGATGCTAACTAATAGTAGCTACTGGTTAAAAGACAGTGATGCTAACTAGTAGTAGCTATTGGTTAAAAGACAGTGATGCTAACTAGTAGTAGCTATTGGTTAATAGACAGTGATGCTAACTAGTAGCAGCTACAGGTTAATAGACAGTGATGCGAACTAGTAGTAGCTACTGGTTAATAGACAGTGATGCTAACTAGTAGCAGCTACTGGTTAATAGATAGTGATGCTATTGTTTCAGATGCAGCTTCTCTCTCTCTTCTCTCTCTCTCTCTCTCTCTCTCTCTCTCTCTCTCTCTCTCTCTCTCTCTCTCTCTCTCTCTCTCTCTCTCTCTCTCTCTCTCTCTCTCTCTCTCTCTCTCTCTCTCTCTCTCCCTGATGTTAATGCCACCACATTGACTTTCTCCTGCCACTGTATGTAAATACGATCTTTATCAATGATCAATGATCAATAGACTGAGAGGTGACACGACGACGACGACACACACACACACACACACACACACACACACACACACACACACACACACACACACACACACACACACACACACACACACACACACACACACCCCCAGCCTCTCACCTCCCACAGGTGGCGTGTGTTGCGGACTCCTCCGGCCTGGTGTTTGTCCACCAGTAGGGGGACGCCCTGGAACGGGCCGATCCAGGTGCCCTGAGGAATCCTCTGAGACGCACAGATACCGTAACCCAGACCTGGAACTGTACTGGTGCACAGACACACCTACACACACACACACACACACAGAAATAGAAACATTTATAATAAGAAGATTAAAAAATGCAGCTCATAAAACATAAAAAATCTATGTTTTTACAGTTAATTGTGAAAAGGGGGGTTTTATTTTGAAAGACATGCAATTTATGAGGTCACATGACCAGGATATCCTGTTTGCTCATGAACATTTGACATGTGAGCAACAACAACTTCTTCTTATATTCCTTAAATATATCTATGATTTAGGCCATTTTAAGTCTAAAGTAGTATTTCATGCAGTAGAGGGTTAATAGATTCTTCTCTGAGGTTCAGGCTGATGAACAGCTGACAAAGGTCAAAGGTTAAGGGTCATTGTTCATCACAAACGGCTGGAAGGCTGCAACTATAAATTATTTCACTATGAAAAAATTATCTAAAATATCACAGTTCTGTCACGATTTGAAGCTTTTCAGTGTAACTGTCGAAGAATATAAACTAGCTTTGAATATTATTTGCAGCATGTCTAAGTCATCACTTACTGTGTGTGTGTGTGTGTGTGTGTGTGTGTGTGTGTGTGTGTGTGTGTGTGTGTGTGTGTGTGTGTGTGTGTGTAGTTTATCTGTCGACCTGTTTTCTTTAGTGAAGCCTTGTTTTTAAATGTATAAAAAGTGCTGTCTAAATAAAGATTGATTGATAATAATCCAGGCTCAGACAGGAAGTCCCACCTCTCTGGGCAGGTCTCTCAGCCAATCAGGGACGTCGGGCAGCGTGACGGGAGCTGGCGTGCTGCTGGTACCAACCAGTCTCCTCAGAGAATGAAGAGGACCATGCATCGGACATTCTCCGTTTCTGTTGTCTGCACACATGTCACAACCTGGAGGATTAAACACAGGGTTAAATACAGGAATATAAGGTGGAATCACTGGTTTAAATACAGGAATTTAAGGTGGAAACACAGGGTTAAATACAGGAATATAAGGTGGAATCACTGGTTTAAATACAGGAATTTAAGGTGGAAACATGGGGTTAAATACAGGAATATAAGGTGGAAACACAGGGTTAAATACAGGAATATAAGGTGGAAACACAGGTTTAAATACAGGAATTTAAGGTGGAAACACAGGGTTAAATACAGGAATATAAGGTGGAAACACAGGTTTAAATACAGGAATTTAAGGTGGAAACACAGGGTTAAATACAGGAATTTAAGGTGGAAACACAGGGTTAAATACAGGAATATAAGCTGGAAGCACAGGTTTAAATACAGGAATTTAAGGTGGAAACACAGGGTTAAATACAGGAATTTAAGGTGGAATCACAGGTTTAAATAGAGGAATATAAGGTGGAATCACAGGTTTAAATACAGGAATTTAAGGTGGAATCACAGGTTTAAATACAGGAATATAAGGTGGAATCACAGGTTTAAATAGAGGAATATAAGGTGGAATCACAGGTTTAAATATAGGAATTTAAGGTGGAATCATAGGTTTAAATACAGGAATATAAGGTGGAATCATAGGTTTAAATACAGGAATATAAGGTGGAAACACAGGGTTAAATATAGGAATATAAGGTGGAATCATAGGTTTAAATACAGGAATATAAGGTGGAATCACAGGTTTAAATACAGGAATTTAAGGTGGAATCACAGGTTTAAATACAGGAATATAAGGTGGAAACACAGGTTTAAATATAGGAATTTAAGGTGGAATTAAGGGTTTAAATACAGGAATATAAGGTGGAATCACAGGTTTAAATACAGGAATTTAAGGTGGAATTACAGGTTTAAATACAGGAATGTAAGGTGGAATCACAAGTTTAAATACAGGAATATAAGGTGGAAACACAGGTTTAAATATAGGAATTTAAGGTGGAATCACAGGTTTAAATAGAGGAATATAAGGTGGAATCACAGGTTTAAATACAGGAATTTAAGGTGGAATCACAGGTTTAAATATAGGAATATGAGGTGGAATCACAGGTTTACTATTAATGCAGGAATATAAGTAGGACAGGTTTAAATACAGCAATTTAAGGTGGAAACACAGGTTTAAATATTAATACTAGAATATGTCATGAAGTGGTGCAACATTAATAAAAGGTTTAAACATGTATTTTTGTAATGAAAACAAGTGAATTATCCTAATTAAACTATTATCTGTAGAGGTCAGAAACACCATTACACTAAATATTAATAGAATAGTTAGTAATTGAGTTAGTTTTATTATTTCTGACATATTTTGGATAATTAAACATGTCACATGTCATTTGTCATCATTTTTTTCATTTTACAGTTAGTTTATTAAATCAAAATGTTAATATAAAAATAAATAAATTGAATATAAAGTCCTACATTTCCCATAATGCAGCTTTACAGCAAATCTGCCACATCATTCTCCTTTAACTCAGATCTGCCCTGTTCATTTAATTCCCGTGTGATATTTTTAAAATGCAGCATCATCAGGTTTGTTTTTAAGAACCAGTTAAATGAAGATTTAAGCACAGCTTTGACTGGTTGAGCAGCGTCTATCAGGAATTAGAAGCAGCTTGTGGTGTTGATGTGGTTCAATCTGTCCAAATGAGGGAAAAAATCCCCTGTGAAGTGTTTTTCCAGATTAAATGTGGCGAGCAGCGTATTGCTGGGAATTAGCGAGTGTCAACATTTACTCAGAGATGCAGCCTGACAGTAATGGATGTTAATTGACTGTAGCAACATAATGAGAGATTATTATCTGGACACAAAACTCCCACAGAGCCAAACAGAGCAGAGCGGCTCGCAGCAACAGACAGGGCTTTTTCCTTCTTCCTCTCCTGTTTTCCCCTGAATGAAATATCCGGCGTTTAGGAGAGTGACGGCTGCTGCTGCAGCGTGATGGATAGAAGTCAATTAAACCGTATTACAACTTATTTATAAACCGCAGCTTCACGCTCGAGTAAATGGGAAAAATTCACAGGCTCAATTCTCCACGACTCGCTTTATTAAACACGATTTAAAGAAGAAACAAGGATTTAACCCTCAGGATGAGACGGTTCTGTGTTAAGACTCATCATTAAACTGTAACTATACATATACTAGTATTATAGGATATACTAGTATTATACTAGTATTATAGTAGTATTATAGGATATACTAGTATTATAGGATAGAGTAGTATTATAGTAGTATTATAGGATATACTAGTATTATACTAGTATTATAGGATATACTAGTATTATAGTAGTATTATAGGATATACTAGTATTATAGTATGTAGTAGTATTATAGGATATAGTAGTATTATAGTAGTATTATACTAGTATTATAGGATATACTAGTATTATAGGATATACTAGTATTATAGTAGTATTATAGGATATAGTAGTATTATACTAGTATTATAGGATATAGTAGTATTATACTAGTATTATAGGATATAGTAGTATTATAGTAGTATTATAGGATATAGTAGTATTATACTAGTATTATAGGATATAGTAGTATTATAGTATAGAGTAGTATTATAGTAGTATTATAGTATATAGTAGTATTATAGTATAGAGTAGTATTATAGTAGTATTATAGTATATAGTAGTATTATAGTATAGAGTAGTATTATAGTAGTATTATAGTATATAGTAGTATTATAGTATAGAGTAGTATTATAGTAGTATTATAGGATATAGTAGTATTATAGTATAAAGTAGTATTATAGTATATAATAGTATTATAGTATATAGTAGTATATACAGATACTGTGTGTGTGTGTGTGTGTGTGTGTGTTTCTTATATTAACCCATTGAAGCCTATGGGCCTTTAAGTCTATAACTGTGATACTGTGATTTTATACTTCTATATACTTATACCTATATATATATATATATATATATATATATATATATATATATATATATATATATATATATATATATATATATATATATATATAAGTATATAGAAGTATAAGTACATATAAGCTATAAGTGTATATATAAAGCTATAAGTATATATACTTATAGCTTATATGTACTTATATAGACTTATACTTATATAGACTTATAGCTTGAACTTATATACTTTAGCTAATGACAATTTCTAATTTAGACAAAAAGTTTCCAAATTCTTAAAACATGAACAAATCCTCCCAGAAAGAGTCATTTTATTTAGATTATAATGATTTTCATGTATTTATCTATTTAATCATTCACGTCCTTAGAATAAAAAAGAATTTTAAACATGGGATAAATAGGATTTAGTTTTGGGAATATTTGTGCAAACGGCAGCTGTAACAGATATTAAAATGATATTTTCTGTAAAGATAAATAGATAAATAACATGATAATTAGTGACTGAAGAGAGACTCTGGGTTTAATTGTGTTCATTCTGGTCTCATCCATTCATTTGTAAGTGAATTTATCCTCTTTGTGGACAGAGTTGTGTAACCTGAGGTGAATGTGATCAGATTAGAGCAGCAACGTGAGGTTGAAGGTTTTAAACATGGTTTTCTAACCAGTTACAGCCATAAACGTGTCGTCTTCACCAGCCTGGGCTCTATTTTCTCTCCCCGTGGTTCAGACTGATGAACTGGCTGTGAACTTATTGCAGCGCTGCTCGTCGCTGCCCATCATTCAAACGCAGTATTCTGTTACATCCATCGCCCAGTGTTTAGACAGCTCCGCTCCGCTCTGATCTCACAGTGACCGGACGCCGTCTCCACTGCCAGAACTTTTGCTTCTTCTGCTTTTTTTTTTTTTTTTTGTTTCCACAAAACCGACGACTGCGAAAACCTCCACCGCAAACATTCCCATCTCCTAGAAACATGTTGATTCTAGGCTCTTAATGTCCCTTAAATTTCATGAGTCGAGGCTTTTTTTAAATGTCAGACGTTTGTTATTGATGCATTAAACTAATCCGCAGCAATTAAAGTGAAAGTACAGGACGGGTGGAGGTTCAGCAGCAAAGTCCTGGACAACAGACCCATCACACTTCATAAAGAGCCGCGCTGGTCACGGCGGCGTTTGTTTCCAACACAGCTGTGAATTCCAGATGAGGCCGGACCACACAGCACGGCTCTAAACCCGCAGAACAAAGCTCAGAGTTATTATTGACTCTCTTTAGGTCCCTAATTTTGGTTTTATGGTCCATTTGCTGTTCTGCTTTTCATCAAACATGCTCCGATAAACCTGCTGCAGGCGGCTTTACCTGCTGAGCAGAAACAAGGAGCTTCACTAACAACACCTGGAGGCTGAGACGAGAGTCAAATGGGGTGACGTCAGGTACATGGGGACATGTTAATAACATATATGTCTTTTCCATGTCTATTTTTCATTAATAATGACTATTTATGATCATTTGTGTTGGAATTATGTGATAAAATATAATTATTTAGGCCCTATACATCTTTAAATATCCACTGTGCCACTTTTTTTGCATGAGTGGTTTCAGGTAAAAGGGGCCACCTCATCAGGTAAAATGGGAACTTCAGTTTTAATGTTAAAACACACTTTCTTAGAACCACATAAACTTTTAAAATGCATTAAACAAACTCATATTGCTGCTATTAAAACAAGAACAGATCAGTTATGTGTTTTACACACACACACTAACACACCTATGTATACAAGCTAAGCTAATGCTAGGTAATAGGTAAATGGGGCCACTTTTTGGTAAATCTGATGATCTCTGATCATTTTGTGTTGGAATTATGTGATAAAATATAATTATATAGCTCCTATAAATCTTTAAATATATGATGTGCCAATTTCTTTTATGCATGAGTGGTTTCAGGTAAAATGGGCCACCTTATCAGGTAAAAGGGGGCCAAAGGGAAATTCTAATTCATCAATCATCAATCATTAGTTTTAATGTTAAAACACAATTGCTTAGAAGCACATAACTTAAAATGCATTAAACAAACTCATATTGCTGCTATTAAAACAAGAACAGATCAGTTATGTGTTGTACACACACACGCTAACACACCTATGTATACAAGCTAAGCTAACGCTACACAAAAGCTAGCACCCAGTCATATGGAACAAGCTAAGTTACACAAACACAGTAAAAGTAGTGACTACTTTGAGTTAAACTAATTTCACATGACAATCAACAAACTGTCTATGTTTTAGTTGAATTAAATGCCATGTGGCCCATTTTATCTTAGGGGGTTAAGGTAAAAGGGGCCACCAAAAAAAAACTAAAATATGTTAATATATCAAATTAACAGCATTATTTCTGATGGAAGTATTGTCTCATCACCATGGAAACCATAAACTAATCCAATCACCTGTTACTAGTCAACCTCAGTTATATCAACAGTTTAAATCCTTTGTATCATTGACTCTATTTTCCAGAGGAACCTGAAATGGTTCATTATTTTATTTTTTACAAACCTTCCTAACAAAACAAACACACAGTTCAGTTTTCTCTGCACATTTATCTACAAACGTGTCATTTCCATGAACTTTAAGCCTGAAATATCTTCTTCCTCTGAGCTGATTCTTCCTCATAAAGAGTTTGTTTAGAAACGGCTGCAAACACTGATAACACAGATCATGTTTTGAGTCTCTGGAGAGTTGTTCTTTATGCTACTGAGCATGTGCAGGAACTCCGTCCAGTTTACAGCTTCACGAGCTTGTTGTGCTACAGATCACAACCTCTGGAGTAAATTTACAGAGTTACAGCTGCAGACTGTTTGTGTCTGGAAGTCAGATAAGAAGGAAACGTTAGCATGAAGCTAACATGGCTAGTTGTTCAGAGATCAGGATCAGTGTGATATCAGCTTTAGTGATGATTGAACCACAGTTTGTTTATTTATATTTTAAATATTGTATATTTCTGTATGTATTTTGATCATATCTATGCAGATGATGGAACTGTATTTGGGTCAGTGACAAATAATGTTTATCAAGATGAGAAAGTCAAAAATCTTTTAAAATACAGTAATTAAATGAGGTTGTGTTGGACTGTTCCATAGTCTCAATAGTCAAGTTCTACGTTGGGTAATTCATGGACATACATTAAAATAAGGAGAGACATGCAAATACAGCTATTGTAAGAAAAAAACTGCTGCAATTTATGTTGAAAGTGTGTTTTTCAATCCATATATCAGTTTATAAATTGTGCTGAGTGGCCAATTAAACCTGGACTCATGAATCTCTGGATATATTCGTTATATGTGTTGTTCTATGTGTACGTTCTATTCTATTAGGTGATAGTGCTGCGATTTCCTGAGGGTCTGTGAACGCATCTTGGAGTCAGGCCTGTGTTAGCATAAGGAATAAAGTAGCAGCTAACGTCGTAGCGTGAGGTTTTTGAGTTTTGTTATGATCAGAACAGGAAGAGACGGAACAACGGAGCTTTGAATTGTAACTAAAGTGCTGGGAAGCAACAGGAGGAGGAGCCGTGATACGGAGCTTTACACTAAAACTAAAGCTGCTGTAGGTAAATCTATACGATTTAAACTTTTTGTTTAAAGATTTTTTTGTCGCATAGACATTTTTATTATATTATACATTAGCCAGATAGGAAATAATGGAAGAAACTTGCAGCAAACGAATGTGCCGACTCTAAATCTGCAGCTTTAGAGCAGGATTCAACATGGAGAGAGCTCTACCCCTACACCACTGCAGCGTATCTATCCAAAATCATCATACCATGCACAGCTTTATCTAAAAGTTGAGGTTGAACCAACACATTTATAGATAAATAATTGGATTCTGATTGAAGACAAGTGACGTACAGAGCTGTTTAATTTTGGTTAACTTATGAAATCTGTTGTTTTTGTCGTCCTTATGTGACTAAAACAGAATAAACACTGGATTCAAAGTGGCTCCAAATGAATTTTGTGTGTTTGCTGAAATTAAAAACAGTCTCTGTTTGTCTCTAGTGAACAAAAAAACGTAATCAGCTTTATAAAAGGGGAACATGTTAACCTTCCTCTGGTGTTAGTTTGCTGTTTCCATCCATTACGTCTTAAATTAGCTGTAAAATACACGAAAAACTATTATTTATCCACCAATTAGTTTCTCATCTCTTGGTGACGTTGTTAGGTTCATTAACCATGAAGATACTGGTTTTAATATTTTCTGATGTGGGTCTTTTTTTGTCAGTTTTCCCCTTGATATCAATTTTAAAAAATGGTAAAATGAACCTCAAGAGAATCATAGAGAATTACTTGTTTTTTTGCAGGTAACAAGAAGAATGCTGTAATGATTGGGAGAAGAGCTGCTGTCAATGTGTTTTAATATTTATTATTGTAATTTATAGTCTTTAAAAATCTTAATGCAACAAACACATTTAAATGGTTATTTTATTGCATTTAACCCATAAGAAGCCACTGTGACTCTGGTGTCGCTGCCCCTTTAAATGTTAAATGTGAATAATTCCTCATTTCCAGCTTTATCCTCAACTTAAACTGATGAAGGCCCTAAATAACGTGTCCTATATTACATTTAACCTGTTCCCACCACAATTCTTAATTAAACTGATGTAAAACAACTGTCACATCAGGCTTATTAACCTTAAAATAGTCATGAAAACCAAGAAAACCAAGAAAATGTATAACTAGCAAAGTTATAACTGTGATATATGCAAATAAAAAGACTAAATATGTGATATTAAGCACAAAAACAGCAAAAACTGCCAAGCTGATTTATTCAAATGAGGAATAAATTGACCATAAATATATAGAACATCACAAATCTATGATACTGGGAGTTAGTATTCCAAGAAATGTGATATTTGATCTATTTAATATCACTGAGAATGTTCCTTAAAGGAGAAATGGCTCCAGGTTCTTATGGGTTAAAAGAAGAGGAAGGTGAAACATCAGCTGTGTGTGTGTGTGTGTGTGTGTGTGTGTGTGTGTGTGTGTGTGTGTGTGTGTGTGTGTGTGTGTGTGTGTGTGTGTGTGTGTGTGTGTGAGTTTTCAATAACTCACAATAAAACTTTTATCTGCCATCACCTCCAGATTTAATCGATGTGTTTCTGACCCTGACTGTGTCCCTGTTGTTTCTCTGTCTGTGAACAGATCAGGATCCAGGTCCTGAAGATCCTCCACAGACGTTTCCAGCTGTTTATACGACTCAGCGTTTGTGTCTCATGTGGTTTTCGCCGCAAAGAAAAGTTCAATTATCTCGTTAAAACCTTTAAAACAACATGTGCTGGTCGCTCATTAAAATTCCTGAATGGCTGCATATGTAAATATGTTTGATGCTGGACACCACATGTCCTCAGTTTACACGTCACGCGTGTGTCCT
>CM060473.1:1772457-1817457 GCA_030544235.1 Lepturacanthus savala | reverse complement strand
CCGGGCCCGCCGCCGCACACCGGCGCCAACGCCTGTCCGAAGATGGCGATCTGCTGCGGCACGGGGAGCTGGGAGAGGCCCGAGGAGCTGGAGGAGGAGGAGGAGGCGGAGGAGGAGGAGGAGGATGGGGTGAGAGCTGCTGCCGCTGCTGCTGAGGAGGAGGACGTAGAGGAGGAGGAGGAGGAGGAGGTGCAGTGCGAGGAGGCCAGGAGGTGGCTGTGCAGGCGGGACGGCTGGCGAGGCAGGTTGTCCACGTGGATGGCGAGGCGGTCGGGAGGCGGCGGCGGCAGAGGAGGCTTCAGAGACGCCTGAGGGAACAGCTGCTGCCAGTGCTGCAGGTACGACGGGTCCACCTTCAGGAACGCAGACCCGCTGGGGTCACCCGGCTTCAACATGGCTGCCGCACGCCGCGGAGAGGAGGACGGTGGTGATGCTGGAGAAAAACCAGAGGAGCAGCTGTCAATCATCTCAACACACACACACACACACAAATATTCACTAACACACACACACACACACAGAAATATTCACTAACACACACACACACAGAAATATTCACTAACACACACAGAAATATTCACTAACACACACACACACACACACACACACAGAAATATTCACTAACACACACACGGAGTCATCATTAAACTGCTGCAGATTCACAATCAGTGACAGGATTTACACATTAAATCACATTAAATCACATTAAATCACATTAAATCACATTAAATCACATTAATACATCACTGCTCAACACTATGATACTGTAGTGTATCTATTATATTATATTATATTATATTTATTTTTTATTTATAGGCTTTGTCTGATCTTTATTTTCTTGCATGTCACTTCTCCTAAATAAAGTTTGATCTAGTTTTATTTTATTTCAGGTGTTTAGTTTTTCTAAAAGTGTGATTTAATAATTTACACCTTTTATTTCACCTTCGTGCTTCAGGTGTTAAACTTTAACCTGAACTTAGTTTCCACCGCGTTTTCTGATAAATTCACCTGATGACATGAGGATAATTCACCTGTGGTCAGGTGATATTTTTGCTCTAAATTGTCTCATTTTCAACTTTTAAATTAATTATTGAAATAAATAAATCTAAATACCTGGATATGATGAATATTTCCAACTGTAAATTTCATTCAAATTGAGTTGAAGGTGTAAAATGGAGCCACGGTTTCAACAAATTAAATGTGCAGCAAAGCAGATCCACTGTTTCTTCTTATTCTTTAAACATAAATTGATCATTTTACATTGTTTTTATACAGTTTAGATTTAAATGTGCAGCTCAGTGATTCCTGGTTTTCAGGCGTTAAACAGTGAAATCAGATGCAGATTTAATATATTTTAAATATATATAATGATGGTTTTAATTACCAATAAATGGTCAGAACTCACAGAGAATCTTGTTGTTCCAGCAGCTTTTTAAATGAGTGAAAACACAGATTTACTCTGAGGAGCAGAAACTTCCACATCTGCTGGTTTTTGTCTGTAAATATGAATTTAAGTTATTTTTTTTCTATTTGTGATGTGAATGAAGTTGTTTTCTGTTTTAAATCCATCCACAGAGATCTGATCAGTTAAATATCCAGTTATATTTCACAAATCTCAGCAGTGGAGGCATCAAAAACTACTGAAATAAGCAGCTAATCTATTGATTCTCATGCAACTGTTCGTATTTCAAGTGTTGCGCTGGTTTAGTTGGTTAATAATAAAGTGAAGCGGCTTTTTTCTTCAGCCAATAAAGCGCAGAATAAAGTGAGTTGCGCCGTTTGACCCGCAGCCGCAGCCGCAGCCGCAACAGCAGCAGCAGCAGCAGCAGCAGCAGCAGCAGCAGCAGCAGCAGCAGCAGCAGCAGCAGCAGCAGCAGCAGCAGCCGCCGCGGCTCCGCTGCTCGGTGCCGGATGCTCGTTCCGCGGATTTTACGCACGCCGAGCGCAGGAAAAGCCGCTCCACGCGCACGCTCCGGATGAGTTTCTAAACCAGGAACGAGGATTAAAGTTTCTGCTGAAGACATAAACACGTTTCCCGGTTAGTCCAAACTCAGGCGGCGGTCCGGCGGCCGGTCCGTGGCCGGGCAGAGGCGGCGCTCGGCGGGTCAAAGACGCGTTGACGCTCCGCTGGATTTTTGTTTTTGGAGTTTTTCCGCCTGGTTTGAGTTTAGTTTTTTTTAAGTGAAGGAGCCGGACGGAGCTTACTGCTGGCTGCGGCTCTGCGGCTCCTGGCGGCTGGTGTCCGGGCGGCGGCGGAAGGTTCGTCCCTCCTCCGGAGCTGCGGTGAAACATCGAGAGGAGACGGGACACTTCGCTGCGTCCTGCGCGTCTCCGGAGCCAAAACTACAGAAATGCTGCCGAGAGGAGCTGGAGCTCTCTCTCTCTCTCTCTCTCTCTCTCTCTCTCATTCACTTCTCCCCTCCTCTTTCCTCTTTCACTTATCTACTCGTCTCTCTCTCCCTCACATTCTATTCCTCTTTCTCTTCCTTTCTTTTCTTGTTAACATGAGCATTTCAACAAAAAATGTCTTGAATTCCAAGTTGCATTTGATTCTCTCTTCATCTTCCAGTGTAGAACTGTGTGGATCCACCTTAAAAACGACCTTAATCAATAATAAAACTGATTATTGCCACGTTTTATCATTAGTTTTATTATAACATCATGCAGATTATGTTTAGAGATAAATCTAAAATCTTTCCTGAGGCTCTTTTCAGTAAAATCTCAGATTTACTGAATAAAAACATGTTGTTCTCTTTTGTTTTTTAATAAATCTATTTTTGGAACTTAGAAGTGATATAACTGTTGTTGTTTCTTTGCTTTTTATTGTTGTTTCTGTTGTTTCTTTGCTTTTTTATTGTTGTTTCTGTTGTTTCTTTGCTTTTTTATTGTTGTTTCTGTTGTTTCTTTGCTTTCCTGGAGGTTGGCAGCTATAAAAGTAGAAACCGTTGATAATAACAGAGGACGAGGTTTTTAGAAGCAGCTTCTGTCTTTTCAGTCATTGTTCAACACATGATTATTGGTTTTGTGTGAAACGTCGATGCTTCATGATGGTTTTCTGCTGTTTTTTCTGTCTGAACTGAATCAAACGAATAAACTTCATTCATTCATCTGATGATCGTTATTAAACTGATGCACAAATGTTAAAAAGAATCTTCCTAACAGAGAATCCTTTGTTCCATAAATATCAGAGAAATGAGATGTGGTCTTCAAATATTTAATGTGATATATATATATATGTGTGTGTGTGTGTGTGTGTGTGTGTGTGTGTGTGTATGTGTGTATGTGTGTGTGTGTGTGTAATATAAAGAAACATATTCACTTTACTGTCGTCATGTGACTCTGAGAAACTTTTACCATTTTTAGCATATTTAGCTCATTTTTAGCATTTTTAGCTCATTTTAGTATATTTTGTGTTGTAGCTTGATGTTAAAGTTAAAGGCCCAGTATGAGACGCACGTTAAATATGTTGTTGAGTTGTGTATTTCCAAAAAGATATATGCTATAAAATCACTGTTTTTACACCTAAGCGTGAAAAGGGGGCTTTTATTTTGAAGGACCTTCAATTTATGAGGTCACATGACCAGGATATCCCTATTGCTGATGGACATTTGACATGTGAGCATCATTGTTTCACAACAAAGGTTGACTTTTATTCTGAATTTTGGAAAATTTTCACCAAAAAAAAATTAACTCTTGGGTAAGTAAAGTTTATTTTATTTATTTATTGTACATTTAATTCAATTTTCATGTTATATATATTTTTTCTAATATGCTAAAATAGATTCATTGCCATATAGCAACGTGTAAAATTCCCATTGAAACTATCCTTTAAATTTGAGATGAGGGAACAGGAAAAGCGTAAAATATGAACTTATTTCTGGGTTTATTGGCTTTAGCTAATGTTGCTATAGGACAAGCCTGCACAACACAGCAGAACCAGTAAAGTAAATTACCTGAAGATATTATCTATCTAGTAAATATCATCAGAAACGACCCCACAGACCTCATCTAAACAAATATAAAACAGATGTTAACTTTGAATTTTTCTTGCTAACGGTAATAACATTAGCACAGAAATAAGAAGGAAACAGGCTAACGTTAGCAAGGTAGTTAGAAACTCAGGATGTGACTATACACACTGTTTAATGTGACTTTACCGTTTAGTTTTTAACATAGACGAGCACATCATCAGCATAGCTGAGTTACTGTAAAGGGGAAGTCTACTGATGTTCTGTTTGGGAATAAAACTATTATAATTTTATAATCATCATAACTCACTGAAAACTGCTGACTTTACCTGCTGAATTAAATTTAAAGTTATTGTTTTTCCTTACAGGTTTATGTTTTGTTGAGTTTCATATGAATTCTACTACTTTGCATAATTTATTTGACATAAACAGATTTAGATATAAAACGTCACCAATTTATATTATTCACAAACAGGAGTGAAAATCACTTTTCATTGATGCGGGAAAATAAACAGTAAACTTTCAACCATGTCCTCCTCTCTCTACTCTCCTTCCTGTTCCCTCCTCCCCTCCCCCTAGTCGCTGTTGCTATGGTAACTTCCATCGTTAGAGCTCGTTAACAATAATTAGGTCTGATCTTAATGAGTTAAACTGCTAAAAAGAGGTTAAATGGAGGATAAAAAAAGGGATAAATGACTTACTGGCCTCTACATGTTAGTTTGATTGGTTCCTAACATGTAGCTAGCTGCTAGCTGCCGTTAGCCACTGGCCCCGCCCACTGGAAACAGCATCTGGACCAAACCACTTTGAGAAATAAGAGGGGGGTCATAATATTTTAACAATTAAGAAATGCGTTGGTTTATATTTAGCAGCGTTTTTATTTATTTGTGTTTAAGAGTTTTAGAGACCGTCACTACTGAGAACCACCACAAGAGGGCGAACCTCCTGTATATACAGTATATATATATATATATACTGTATATATATATATATATATATACTGTATATATATATATATATATATATATACTGTATATATATATATATCATATATATATCATGACTAAATGACCTTTGTGCCAGTTGTTCTGTGGTATAATAATAATCATCACTATTACAACATGTATTATTATTACTGGTCGTGCTTGTAGGTGGTCGTCCTGCTGTCATCTTACCTCAACCTCTGAGTGTGTGTGTGTGTGTGAGAGTGTGTGTGTGAGAGTGTGTGTGTGTGTGTAGATAAGACAGATTACAGCCCAGCTCATTGTGTTTTCTGGGTCTGACTCGTTATCCATGACCCCGAGCTTTCCCACCCGTCTGCGGCGCGTACACACACACACACACACACACACACACACACACACACACACGCGTGCGTACGCACACGTGCACATGCACATACACATATATGGTGTCAGGCATGTGAAACATACATGTACATCAGTCATTATAAACTGCTGTGGTTAAGAACATCAGTTAAATGCCTGAAAACTGTGTGTGTGTGTGTGTGTGTGTGTGTGTGTGTGTGTGTGTGTGTGTGTGTGTGTGTGTGTGTGTGTGTGTGTGTGTTGTTATGACTGGCGTCGGTCTGACAGGCCCCATTTGTCATCCTCGGGACCTCTGGTGGATTGATAACGAACAAAAACACAAACATAAGCGTCTGAAAATGAACTCTCGTCGACTTAAAGAGACTTTTTCAGCGCTGAGGAATGTGGATCAACAACAAGCCGCCTGATTGGCCGAGAAAAACGGCCCAGGGTCGCCGGCAGCCAATAGAAACAGAGTTGGTAGTTTAAATCCCGGCTTCTCTATTAGTAACTTATCAGATGTTAAACACACCCTCGTAGGACTTTTTACGTCATTTGTCTGATGTTTCGTGGACAAAAAACAGTTTTTGACGTTGGGGGAAGTCGATAAAGCCTCAGAGCACTTAAACACCGTTAGTTCCTTTTTTAGAATTCTTTATGGTCTTTGTCTGAGGAATGAGCTTTTAGTAATTTCCCGGAAAATAAGAGTCACAGCTCTGGCATCACAGTAACTCGCTTAAATCACTTCACACCAGATTTATTCGGGTACAGAAGGACAACGATCTGGCAAATAAAATAAACGTCTCGCTGCTTTTCCTGCTGCTGGAAATAAAATCAGCTTAAACTCTAATTTAAATGCTTGTGTGTTTTGAAAAATAATATATAAAAATGCATTTCATCAAGATTATTTTTGTCTCCTGCCTTTGATTTGGATCTAATGTATTATAATAAATTAAATAACTGAACTCTAAATGGAGATTAATATAGATTTATATCTGTTTTTGCTCTGCTGTGCATTTAAATAAAGTTCAGTCAAAAACACATATTATTATATTTTCCTGAAATCCTTATGAATGTATTGATAATATTCTAATCGTGTTTAGGTGTGTTAGATTAAAGAGAAACAACCTGGTTCTCGTTTAAAGTAAGAAAATCATGAAATAAACTGATTTAATGTTGGAGAATAAATGTGAATCTGTCTGATTTGTTTGTTTAAACTAAAATAAAAGAATCGTAGCTTCAGTTTCTTCTTTGATTGTTGGATTTCACAGAATAAAATATTTTCATAAATAGCTTCAGCAGATATCAAGATATTTTATGCATTAAAATAAGTCTAAATTAGGTAATAGATAAATGGGGCCACTTTTTGGTAAATCACACCAAATATGTCTTTTCCATGTATATTTATGATTAATAATGACTGTTTCTGATCATTTTATGTGATAATATATAATTATTTAGCTCCTATAAATCTTTAAATATATGATGTGCCAATTTCTTTTATACATGAGTGGTTTCAGGTAAAAGGGGCCACCTTAGCAGGTAAAATGGGCCTAAGGGAAATTCTAATTCAAAATGAATTCATCATCATTTTAATGTTAAAACACAATTGCTCAGAACCACATGACTTTTTTTGTGTTGTACACACACATGCTAACACACCTTTGTATACAAGCTAAGCTAACGCTACACAAAGCTAGCACCCAGTCATATGGAACAAGCTAAGTTACACAAACACAGTAAAAGTAGTGACTACTTTGAGTTGAACTAATTTCACATGACAACCAACATACTGTCCATGTTTTAGTTGAATTAAATGTCATGTGGCCCATTTTATCTTAGGGGGTTAAGGTAAAAGGGGCCTTCCAAAAAACATGTTAATATATCAAACTAACAGCATTATTTCTGATGGAGGCCATCAACACAGATATGATGCATCATTATTTTATGTCTAGTTTTTTAGTCATTGGCTGGGACCCCAAACCTGAAATGGCCCATTTTACATAAAAGGTCCTTGAGTCTTTTTAACATCAAATTCCCTCTTTGTGTTTTGCTGTTGAGTTTTGGCATAAAACCTCTTAAATGTTGTTTTGACTCATTGGGACACTTTTGTCTCCCATCTCTTATATTCTACCAGCATATGAAGGATTTTATAATAATCAGTATGAACAGGAGGAATAATTATAACACACTTGAACATGTTTTTTGCCTATAAATCCATGGCTTTGCTTTTAAAGTTGTGTTTTTATACCATTAATTGACACGTTTAAACTGTCCTGGTTTTCCTAAACCCATAAATACGTTATAAAGATGCAGGAACTCATATTTTACTGGTTTTTATCATCATCATTATTAGTCTATAATTACACTTCTCCTCCTCGTTGTGTTTGTGGATCCTCAGTTCGAGGCAGAAAGAGAAAAAAAAGAGAAAAAAGCCGAGCGGGAGGAGAATTAGGTGTTTTCATCCATTGATTAATGGCTTTCTAAAGCAAAGCATATCGGAGGAGCTGGCCGATCAATAAATTAACTGCCCAAATTCATCATTTTCTACAACAAAAGCTAATTATTTAGATGGCTGCAGGAAAAGAAAAAAACACAATATTAACAAGAGTTCATTTAGCAGAGGCGTGTATTCCTGCCTGTGAGAACACAGCAGATTCATCTTCAGCAGGAAATAAACCTCCGCTCACGTTTAAACTACGAGTCGGATTTAAAACCTGCTTTTAAAGATTTAAACCAGAGATAAAGAGGAAGCTGAACCCTGTTGCTGCTGGAATGTCTGGTTTATTCAGGGCGTTGACGTTTGTTGATTCTGGGAAATAATATTTTAATGAACATCATACGACTGAAACCTGACAGATTGATTCAGCTGAGATCACTGACGACACAGAACAGGTACTTTACTTCTTTCTACTTCACTTGTGCTGCCGTTAACCCTCTGTTGTCTTCATTTATCTACAAAGCTGTGATTAAAATCTATGTTCTCACAGTTAGAGGCGAAAAGGGGGCTTTTATTTTGAAGGACGTACAATTTATGAGGTCACATGACCAGGATATCCTGTTTGTTCATTGTCTCACAGCTGAAGGTTGCCTTTTATTCAGAATTTGGTAAAATTGTCAATATGCTAATATGATAAATTGCTAGTGTATAAACCTAATAAGTCCCATTGACTTATAGCATGAAACTATCCTGACCCTTTTCTTACTAATATATTTGTATATATCTATTATTTAAAGCATTTTAACTAATAAAAATATGCAAAACATATATTTCAGAAACATCATATTATCTTACATAATCATTTTTGTACATTTAAAACTCTTAAATAATGTTAATATTATAAAATTCAGATTATTTCTCTTTTGTGGAGCTATGCTAACAGTTTCCCTCTACTTCCAGTCTTTGTGCTAAGCTACGCTAATCATGGAGGAGGCACAGAGATGAAATGAGAATTTACATGAATATCAGACTTTTTCTTTCTTTAGATTAAAGTTTTTACTGAATTTACAGCAGCAAACGTGTCAGAGGCATTTAACAGAAAAGTCTGAAGCTTTAATGTGTGGATGCTGCTTTTTTATTTTATTTTATTCCATTTTTAAAGCCAATTTAAAACCAATTTAATATGTATTTTTCCTCACACTATTAATGTGTGTGTGTGTGTGTGTGTGTGTGTGCTGCCTTCTCTTCTTCCTCCATTTGTTCATAAACTAATAATAATAATAATAGTTCTGTAGGAGGCAGACGCTACTGAGCATGTGCAGAAACATGCTTTTATTTACAGCGTCGCTAACTTGTTGTGCTACCGTGACCTCTGACCTCTGGGGTTCTTCTAAAGAAATTAACAACAAAGAAGCTGTTTTATAAAAAACTATGATCTCTTATGAAGAAGTCATCCCTCAATTACTTTATCCGAATTTTTCTGTGCTATAAAATCTATGTTGTCACAGATAGGTGTGAAAACGGGGCTTTTATTTTGAAGGACGTACAACTTATGAGGTCACATGACCAGGATATCCCTATTGCTGATGGACATTTGATATGTGAGCATCACTGTCTCACTTTTATTCAGAATTTGGGAAAATTTTCACCAAAGATTTGTTTCCATATAGCAACAATAAGCCAATATGCAGTATTCTAGTGTATATAACCTAATGGGAGTCGCAACTTTTTCTTATTTTTCTTCAATATATCTATTATTTAGGTCATTTAAAGTAATAAAAACATGTTTTTACTATGTCTAAATAGTATTTCATGAAATACACAGTATATTTACAGCCTGATATAAACACTTTGTTCACTAAATGGTACAAAATCCAACCCATTCAACTGATTTTTTATTCTAATAGTAGATTTTAAGTTTGTGCAGAATAAAGACAAAGTATATTTGAATGGACTCGTGCTTCATAAAGCACTGACGGGTCCTTTAAGGGGAGATTTAAGGAGGTTTAAAGGGTTCATTTCCACACTGGGATAAATGAGGCCTTATTGCTTTAAATCCATGAGGGTTAGTTAGCACACAACTGACGGTAATTCAATTAAAACCTTTCCATTTCCCCCCGTTCATTTACACACACACACACACACACACACACACACACACACACACACGCTGTAACCTTGGTGCTGCAGCCTCTTGTATATCCAGAAACATGCAGGTATCAAGTGGTGTCACTTTCATTTACATAGGAGCATGTTGTTAAGGTCTCGCTTTGACATTCAATTAAAACGTTTACATTTCTGCTTAATTAATTCGGCGGATGGCGTGAAGAAAAGACGAATGGACGGGCCGCTTTGACAGGAGGCCGATAACTGTGTGTGTGTGTGTGTGTGTGTGTGTGTGTGTGTCCCGGGCCGTGGTGTTAAGGTCACAGCAGGCTGACTATTATAATTCATCTCTATAGACACGTATTCAGCAGGGACTTATTCTCCTCTTTTCTTTTTTCTCCAGCTTTGTTTCCTGCAGCTCGAGTGGAGCCGAGATGTTTTTAATGCAGTAAAGTGTTTTAACGCTGTAACGCTGTGGACTTCATTAGTCTCTGCTTTATGGTTAAAAAACAAACTGCTGCAGCTGATTATTGATCCGCTGCATGCTGGGAAAATGCATTTGTTTGTCAATCAGGGCGAAAAAATTAAAACCTGGATCATTTTTTTCCTCTTTTGATGCATTTAGACTCTTTATTCTCTATTTATATGACACTTAAAACAGCTTTAATGTCACATTTTAGTTGATTTTTCCATTGGAACATCATGAATATATAACATACTCTTATTTCTTTCCTGCTCGTTTTCATGACAAGTGAATTTTCTAGTAGAAACTGAATTATTTGACACATCAGCCATTTTCCACAGTTATAATAACTTTAAAAGGGCAAAAGATGCATAAAATGTATTTTTTCGCTTGTAAAAAGGTGATAAAGTCATTATTATTTGAATAGATTTTAACTTAATCATTCACTATTACCTGTTCAAATATGATTAATGGGACAATACAACACATTAACTGTAATATTTCTGTAACAGTGATCACAGCTCAGATATTTTTACTGAGGAAACAGGAATCAAATACTCTGTTTTCTTACTGTAGTAGAAATTGTGTGTATCTATAATTTACTGGAGTAATCATTTTTATTTCTACTTACATTTTTAAGCCATTATCTCTATTTTCTGCTCTATTCCACTGTTAAAATACCTTTAAAAGGACAAAACGATGCATAAAATACAATTTTCTCTTAAAAATAGTGATAAAATCTCACACATTTGGAGTTAAAGCTTGTTTTTTTTGCCTAAAATCACTAAACTACAATAGATTTAACTCACTTATTCACTATTACGTGTTAAATATGATTAAAGGGACAATACAACACATTAACTATAATATTTCTGCCAAATTACAGGTGATTACAGGTCTTATACTTTAAGTAGTTTAACCTTTAACCTTTGAAAAACTTTAACAAACAAACAAGCAAACTTTAACCTTTAACCTTTTTCTCCTCCCTTGAAAACCTTTTTTTGGTGAGGACTTAAAGAATTTGTTTTTCATGCTTTGTCTGATTAAATAAAAATGAAATAAAATAAATATATGAATAAAAAAGTGTCTTGATGAGCTGAAGTTTTAACTTTAATGATTCTAATCTAGTGTATAAACAGCTCTCCAGGTTTTAAATGTAATAAAACAGCACTAAATGTCATTTTAACGTGTGAATTCAAGCTGTTTTAATGCTACTAGAACACATTCGCTGGTCATAAACAGGACCAGCTCTTCATGTTTATCGTGTGTGTGGAGAAACAATAAAATGTTTGTGAGTCAACACAGAACATGTGTTTCACTGGTTCTGAATCAGTGACTGATGGGAAATCTCTGTCCTCACATGTGACATTAAAGCAGCTTGTGAATCTGGTTTATTCTCCAACCAATTAAAGGAATAACAGCTGAATGTTGCTGTTGCTGTGTGACCCGTCCCAGGGCCTCCACCCACAGGTTGGCCACCAGTCACCCTGACTTCAGCTGTTTTACTGTTAGTTTGTTGTTTTATTCCTATTTATTATATTATTATTATTTATTTGTTTGGATGCAGCTGCTTGAAGATTAATTCATGTTACAATAAAACTCTGAATCTGCAGCTCAGGGTTTTATTTTTAGTTATTTTCTGCTAAAACTTTTCTGTTTTCTTTGTTTCTCCTCCGATTTACATTCATCTACTAGATTCTAGCTCCTCATCTACTCTAGTCTCCTCCTCTCGTCTCCTCTCTCATCTCCTCCTCTCTAGTCTCCTCCTCTTGTCTCCTCCTTTCTTGTCTCCTCCTCTCATCTCCTCCTCTCTTGTCTCCTCTTCTCTTGTCTCCTTTCCTCTCATCTCCTCCTCTCTTGTCTCCTCCTCTCTTGTCTCCTCCTCTCTTGTCTCCTCTTCTCTTGTCTCCTTTCCTCTCATCTCCTCCTCTCTTGTCTCCTCTTCTCTTGTCTCCTTTCCTCTCATCTCCTCCTCTCTTGTCTCCTCTTCTCTTGTCTCCTTTCCTCTCATCTCCTCCTCTCTTGTCTCCTCTTCTCTTGTCTCCTTTCCTCTCATCTTCTCCTCTCTTGTCTCCTCTTCTCTTGTCTCCTTTCCTCTCATCTCCTCCTCTCTTGTCTCCTCTCTCATCTCCTTTCTCATCTCCTCCTCTCATCTCCTCCTCTCATCTCCTCTCTCATCTCCTCCTCTCTGGTCTCCTCTCTCATCTCCTCCTCTCTGGTCTCCTCTCTCATCTCCTCTCTCATCTCCTCCTCTTGTCTCCTCCTCTCTTGTCTCCTCTCTCATCTCCTTTCTTGTCTCCTCTCTCATCTCCTCCTCTTCTCTAGTCTCCTCTCCTCTCAGTGGGCGTGTCTTATCTCCAGGCCCCTCCTCCAGGGGGCGTGGTTTGATGACGTATGCTTGTTTGGAGGCTGATTCCCGGTCAGCCTTCCAGCTGTGACGGTCTCCGGTGTCTCGGTTCTTCCTCCCGTCAGAGGCCCGTCTCTCTCCGGTTCATCATGGAGCTCCGGACCGTCCGGACCGTCCGGACCGTCCTGGCCGCGGTCCTCCTCGTCCTCTCCGCCGCCTCCCTGCAGCCGGTGACCGGCGCCGCATCACGGACTGGACCGAAAGTAACGGAGAAGGTGGGTGCAGCGATGCCGCATTAATCCGCCGCGATAGAACGCGGAGCCGCGGCGCCTCCGCCGGTAGAAACCACTGATGCTGCTCCGCCGGTCGGTCGGTTAGTCCGCGGGGAGAAGACGCACCGGAGCCGGTGAAACGGATTCATGTCACGGGCACGCGCATAAACACACAGGGACGCGACTGACGTGTCCAGTCAGCGAGGAGAGGCCTCACACACACACACACACACACACACACACACACACACACACACACACACACACACACACACACACGCACGCACGCACACGATTCCATTCAGATGTGTGTGTGTGTTTATATATATATATATATATATATATATATATGTGTGTGTGTGTGTGTGTGCTACCAAATAGTTATATTATATATTTTTAGGTATTTTTATATTTTTTTGTAAATAAAGAAATACTAATGGACACACACACACACACACACACACACACACACACACACACACACACACACACACACACACACACATATATATATATATATATATATACTCAAAATTACATGACAAAAAATAAAACATATTATGCATAAACATAATATATTATATATGTTAGAATTTCTAATTTAAACTGACTTCTGTCAGATTTACATGGTAACAAGTAACAGGAACTTAATAATGAAGTTGAGTCCTGTCCTATAAGAATAATATATAATAAATAATAGTTTATAATATATAATAATAAGGGCATTTCCTGTGTTTCCAGGAATGTTGTTTAATTCAACTTTCACATGTTTACCATAAATGATCTAAACTCTATGATGTCATTTATCAGCTTTTCTATCATTTCTCCATTAAAGGAGATTTCTATTAATATTATATATTTATAATAACTCCTCCAGCTGCAGAGGATCTATTTAATATAACTGTAATTAATACAAGATGCTTTATTCACACAACACCACACTCACAGTGAATCTATTGTCAGTCATCCACCTGTCAATCATCCACCTGTCAATCATCCACCTGTCAATCATCCACCTGTCAATCATCCACCTGTCAATCATCCACCTGTCAGTCATCCACCTGTCAATCATCCACCTGTCAATCATTCACCTGTCAATCATCCACCTGTCAATCATCCACCTGTCAGTCATCCACCTGTCAATCATCTTATTATAAAGTTTTAACTGTCACTCTTCATTATCAGATGGAGTTGGTTCAGTTTTAGATGTAATGATTAGTTGATTAAACAGCAAATACATTGTGTTTTAATCTGAATTAATAGAATATGAAATATTTCTGCAGCTTTTCTGTGTGTTTCATGCTAATAAAGTAAATGTTTAGCTAGCTTTAGCTTTAAATGTGTAGCTCAGACACTGATTGACGTCACTAAAAGTCTTGTATCTCTGTGATTAGTCGTCGTCAGGTTGGAGGATGACGACATTAACCAGGTTCATGTCTCCAGGTGTTCTTCGACATCACGGTGGCAGGTCACGAGGTCGGCCGCATCGTCATCGGTCTGTTCGGAGAAGTCGTCCCCATCACTGTCAACAACTTTGTTGCCCTGGCAACCGGAGAGGTAAACGATGCTCAACAGTTTTAAGATGTTTAAATATATGAAGTTTGCTTTAAAACATAATATAATCCTGTCTTTTTTCCTGTGTTGATGGTATTTTTCTGTACAGAAAGGTTACGGATATAAAGGCACCAAGTTCCACAGAGTCATCAAAGACTTTATGATCCAGGGAGGAGATTTCACCGCTGGAGACGGGACTGGAGGTCAGAAACAGGAAGTAGAATTACATCCTGTAGCTTTTACAGCAGAAACAGGTCTGATAATATATTTAGGTTAATTAACTTCTGATTTACAAATGTCCTGGACATAAACATACGTTAGTTTTACCTCATCTTTATATTTATAAAATAAAAGTAAATGCCTATACACATTTTTATTATAAAAGGTCACATGGTCTGAGGTAGATGAGTAGAATATTACACATGGAATTATTATTATTATTAAAATAGAAATAAATAAATTACACACGGTTATCTATTATATGTAGATTATTATGAACTATATAAATATCTAATTATAAAAATATTAGTATAGTATAATAAATATAAACTATAAGTTAAGATACTGAATAGAAAGGACATAATATAATATACAAATATGTATAAAAATAAAATAATCAAGGATAGATTTATATATATACATATATATATATATATATTTATATATACATAACTGTTCATACAATAATAAAAATATGTTATATTCTATATGAGTAGAGTTTGATATGAGTTTGATATAGAAGTGTTGTTGTATAAGGCTACAACTATTGATTATTTAATTCAATAGTTGTAATTAATTAATTCATTAGTTACTAATAAAATACCAGAAAATGTCCAGTAAATATGGTTTTTTATACGTTTATATACGCAGGTAAATGACATAATATCACATGTATGTTCTCAGATTCAACTCTGAAACTGTCACTTTATTTTATGTGCTAACAATAAAGTTTTATCATAATAATAAATAATGATATTAATAATAAAATATATATTATTTTTCCATCCAGGTCACAGCATCTATGGAACAACCTTTACTGATGAAAACTTCAAACTAAAACACCTGGGAGCCAGCTGGGTGAGAACACACACACACACACACACACACACACACACACGCACACACACACACACACAATTGACTCGATTGTTGAAATATTACTTAGACATGGTGAAAATGTTTTTATTATTTAAAACACCTTAAATAATATATAGATTAAAACATGTAAGAGAAAAAGTTGGAAATAGTCTCAGGATAGTTTCATGCTATGTAAGTCAATGGGAATTTACCATATTGTTGCTATATTGCAAAAAATCTGCAATCAGCAATAGGGATATCCTGGTCATGTGACCTCGTAAATTGTAGGTCCTTCAAAATAAAAGCCGCCTTTTTACATCTGACTGTAAAACATAGATTTAGTAAACTGAAGCTGAAGGTTAAACGATTAATTTTCTGTGTAAACCTGAGGATTTAATGGTGTGTGTGTGTGTGTGTGTGTGTGTGTGTGTGTGTGTGTGTGTGTGTGTGTGTACCAGGTGAGTATGGCCAACGCTGGTCCAGACACCAACGGCTCTCAGTTCTTCATCCTGGCTGCTAAAGCTCCGTGGCTGGACGGGAAACACGTGGTGTTTGGTAAAGTCCTGGACGGGATGGTGAGTCTGCATCAGATTACAGTCTCATTAACTAATGAACACTGAATATACTAATTATTAGTTTAATTAATGACTAAACTCAATTAACTCACCATTCATGAAAGGGAACAGTGGATCCTTCCTGTTTGAGTCAGAAGCTCCGCCCACTCAGGAAGTAAAGAAGTCAGAATGGGCGGAGCTTGGGAGTCCCGCCCTCTTTTTTAACCTCTTGTTTGACTTTATTCCTCTACCTAATTTAAATAAAGATTAAATAATATTTGGTTATTTTAAGCTTGAAGCTTCATTACTGCAGTTGACAGCATATTTTACCTAAAGGTTGATTTCCTGGATGGTTTTTTGGGAACTTTCAGCTGCATTTTGAATTTAGTTTTGATGGTTTATTCGTCATAAAGTGATGAAATGTGCCAGAATAAACTTAGACCACTTTACCTGATGTTACCCTATTCTCTAAAGGTGAAATACAGCAGTAATGTTACTGTTTATACAGACACATACTAACATGGTGTGAATCTTTGATGCTGTAAGAAACAAGATTAAAGATAAATGGACTCAAAGTTGAAACAACAAACTCCAATGTAAAGTATAAATACCTTAACTAAGGAGATTCCAACAGGCTCCAGAGCTGATTTCCTTGTCCTCTAACAGGCTGTGGTCCACACCATCGAGCTGCAGGACACCAACGACCGGAACCTGCCGTACACCGAGTGTGTGATCGTGAACAGCGGGAGGATCCCGGTCAAAGAGCCGTTCGTGGTGGAGGTGGAGGGCTGGTAGATGCTGCTGGAGACGCTGGGGGTCGATCAGAAGTCACACTCACTTTTCACAAAGTATTACTTTACTTCGCTAGCATGCTAACGCTAGCTTGTCAGCAAGAGTTAGGTGTTAGCAAGGTAGCAAGAGTCGGGTGTCTTCCACATTTTCAATGCTAAACTTTAGGGATATAAACTCGTAAACAACTCTTGTTAACATGCTAACGCTAGCTTGTTAGCAAGAGTTAGGAGTTAGCAAGGTAGCAAGAGTCGGATGTCTTCCACTACTAACGCGACACATTTTCAATGCTAAACTTTAGGGATATAAACTCGTAAACAACTCTTGCTAACATGCTAATGCTAGCTTGTTAGCAAGAGTTAGGAGTTAGCAAGGTAGCAAGAGTCGGATGTCTTCCACTACTAACGCGACACATTTTCAATGCTAAACTTTAGGGATATAAACTCGTAAACAACTCTTGTTAACATGCTAACGCTAGCTTGTCAGCAAAAGTTAGGTGTTAGCAAAGTAGCAAGAGTCGGGTGTCTTCCACATTTTCAATGCTAAACTTTAGGGATATAAACTTGTAAACCACTCTTGCTAACATGCTAATGCTAACTTGCTAGCAAGAGTTGTTTACAAGTTTATATCCCTAAAGTTTAGCATTGAAAATGTGTTGCCTCAGTAGTGGAAGACACCCGACTCTTGCTAACATGCTAATGCTAGCTTGCTAGAAAGAGTCGGGTGTCTTCCACTCCTAAATTTTAGGATTATAAACTTGTAAACGACTCTTGCTAGCAAGCTATCGTTAGCATGTTAGCAAGAGTCAGTTGTATAAGCTTGTTGTTTTCTCCAAAATTGCATTTGAATATAATAACTTAATATTAATATTATTTAAAATATAAATGATATTTAGGGTCAGTGACAATAATGTGATGTGGTGTAAACCTAAAAACTAAAAATTAAAAACACATGCTATCAACTAGTTTTATATTCATGGTGGATTGTATATATTTAACATCTTTCTGACAGTCAACACAATCTGCAAAAGGAAAAACGTATTTAAGTATAATTTATATCTTTATATTATATCTGTGAGAGAAGAACAACATTTAAACGTCTATATTTCATGATTTAAATGGACTTTTAAAGAACAATAAACCAACATAAACACTAAATGTACATTTATAGAGACATTATTTGTCACTGACCCTTAAATCAGCTAAACTGAACATGCTAACAAACACTTTATTTTGCTTATAATCAACAACTGAACGTGTTAGTGACTTCTAATCGACCTCTACTGTTACAGACACATTTATTTATCATAAGTTATTAACAGAACATCACTGATCAGCAGATATTTGTGGACTTTTATCAACTTCTGTTGACTTTTATCAACTTCATCTGTGATAAATTAGGCCCCATTGACATTAAAGTAAGGGAGCATTAACCCTCTATTGCATATGGCAACAATTACTTGATCTGCACTTTTCTAAAAAGCTGTGATATAAAATCTATGTTTTTACAGTTAGGCGTAAAAAGAGGGCTTTTATTTTGAAGGATGTACAATTTATGAGGTCACATGACCAGGATATCCCTATTGCTGAATGTTGTCTTTTATTTAGAAGTAACTTTATTTTTTTTTGCATTTATTTAAATTTTTTGAGGTTTTTTTTTTCTAATATGCAAAAATAGATTTGTTGCTATATGCAAATAATATGCAAATATGATAAATTCCTAGTGTCTATGACCTAATGGAGACTATCCTGAGACTATCTATACAATCTTATATATTTAGTTGTAATATTTCAATTATTCAGGCCATTTTAAGTAATAAAACATGTTTTATCATGTCTAAGTAACATTTTATGCAATAGAGGGTTAATACATTAAAACACTGGATTTATTCAACTGAAAATGGGGTTTAAACATGTGTTACCTACTTTACTAACAGGGTCAGACTCATTGGAGACAAAGTCTTTTATTAATATCTGCTCAGTTGAAAAGCTTCTATTTAAAAGGCTGTTGGACAGAGTTAGATTTAAAGAACATATCACTGAAAACTACAAATCATCGCCCTGAAACGTGGATTTGATTTGCTTCAAACACCCCCAGACGAGCAGGTCGTTGTTAAATCACCTGGAGATAAAAGGTTTTCAGGGTTTATCAGGTTCACTGTGGTTTATGCTACTTGTTGTAAACGTTAATGGATGGAGCCACTTATCCCTAAATACCAGATTTAATATGAATATTACCAGAGGTTTGGTGCTGGGACTCGTGGAATCTTGCACTTACAGAATAATGTAGCTCCTCTTTTCTTATATTGCCAAATCGTTCCTCATTTGCCAAAATTTCCTGCAATTTCTATGCATTTAATCGATATTTAAAGCTATAGTGTGTAACTTTTACATATAAAGAACATCCATTGTGTTCAAGTCTTTGCCAAATTAAGTGTTTAAGCCTCTCAAACCCAGAAAAACTATAAGTTTAAGTTTAAATCTGGGATCTGTAGTTGTGTTTCCATCATTGAAAAGAAGTAGATGCAAAGTGTGATTGGTCAGAAAGTGGCGATAATAAACAGAGTAGAAGAAGAGTTAGAGGCAGTTCATTCGTTTTAATTTATTTCTGTGTGTTGCCAAATATTTGGTTCATCCCACATTAAAAGACATGTGGAAAAATAAACCTCAAAGTAGAAAAAATACTGAAATTTTCTTTAAAAATCTGCTGTAAAGTCGTTTAATGGTCACGTTTTATAAAGGAAATAATATTACTGGAATATCTGTGAATTAAATATTAATTACATCAAAATCTATTCCACAAATGAGTTTGTTTAATTCATTAAATCTTTTTAGAAAAAGGCAAAAACTGCAATTGAAGACATTTATCAAACGTTTCTACTTCAAGATGATGGAAACAGGACTTTAGGTGTAATTCTTCTCACTGCCAGTAGGGGGAGTAAAGGCTCCGCACTGCAGCTTTAAATATGTTCATTTCAACCGTAGCAACACAAACATATGCAAAACAAACCGTAGCAAGTGTCAAATGCTAATGTAGCAAAAAAAACTAAGATTTTTCATCATCAGGTTGTTTTTTATGAAATGAATCATATCTGACGACAGCAAAACCAGTGGATTAAAACCTGAAGGTTTTAACTGTTGTTGTTGTTTCTGACTGTTTTCATTCTGTTGTTCCTGTGATTTTTGAGTTAAAGCTGGAAAATGTCTCGGTAGCAAAAACACGACTGACGCAAACTTTTAAAACATCATCATCGAACATATCAACAAGTTCTGTTCTCATTGTTTCAACAACAGTAGAAGGAAGTGCCAACAGCTGTTTTCTACAATAAAATAAAGGCTCATGGAAACTAAACAACAAACGATGTGTGGATTTTCTTTTCTCACCATATATATATATATATATATATATATATATATATATATATAGTAGTATATGGGTCAGTAACAAAACTGAATACTTGATACCAGATAGTTTAACTCTCTTAAAAACACATGATATCAACTAGTTTTATATTAGAGGTGGATTAAATATTTATAATTTATCTTTTTCAGTTACACCAGGGGTTTTAACCTTTTGACCCCTTGGGTGTCAGAACAGAGCAGGGACCCCCACTTAAAATTATTGTTTTATTATTATTAGTAGTAGTAGTAGTAGTAGTAGTAAAGGTAGTAGTAGTATGATTAGTAATTAGGAATTTATCCATCAGGTCTTTAAAACAACTCTATGTGTCTTTAGCCAACAACAACTAACGCTAACTAGCTTGGTCGCTAACTAGCTTGGTCGCTAACTAGCTTGGTCGCTAACTAGCTTGTTTCTCTGAAGTTGACGCTAGTCTGATGTGATGGAATCATGTCTATGTTAATAGACTAAAAGTTTTGGTCAAAAGTAGATTATTATCACCTGTTAATGAAGTTTTCTTCATATTATAAATTTATATCTATTTATTTTTAACTCAAATTATTTTGGTAAAAATAAAAATAATTTCTTTTTCATTTGGAGGACCCCCTGCAAATCTAATCTCACAATCTGTATGACAACAATGAGTTTATCTTCATTTTTGTAAAAAGCTGTGATATAAAATCTGTGTTTTTACAGTTAGGCGTGAAAAAATACGCTTTTATTTTGAAGGAGATACAATTTATGAGGTCACATGACCAGGATATCCCTGTTGCTGATGGACGTTTGACATGTGAACATCACTGTTTATCTTTTTTTGTCTTTTATTCAGAATTTTAGAACATTTTCAACAAATAAAAGATTTAATTGTGATATTAGAAGTTTTTTTTCTAATACGTGAAAAGGATTTGTCTTCTAATATAAATTCCTATCCTGAGACTATGTTTGCAACTTTTTCATACATATATATTGAATATATCTATTATTCAGGCCATTTTAAGTACTAAAACCATTCTAAATATCTTTTCTAAGGTATATTTGATGCAACGAGGGTTAAAGTAGTTTTGTAAATTACATTTTCTGTGTGTGATCTTTGTGTGACTTCCTGTTTTTCCTCCTCTCAGCCTCGCTGCAGCCCTCTTTACGTCCAGACCAGAAGTTTATCCTGAATAAAGCGGAGCCGTGTGTCGGCCGTTGGTCTGGTTGTAGAAACGCTGCCGTTAAACGGTGTAATTATCGCCGGTAAAAGGTGAAGCTGCAGAGGAAGAGCTGAGCGCTGACAGCTGATCTCTCAGCGCTGACACAAAACTGCTGCTAATGAGAACTACAGCGGTGATTTGTTTTCCCCTGTTCTACAACACACACACACACACAGATACAAACAGATAAACAGCTACACACACACCTTCACACACACACACACACACAGGGGAGGAAAACATCTCTGAACACAAAGGTCAGAGCGGAGCAGAAATCTCTGGAGGAGACAGGAAGTCGACAGAAAACAGTGAAATATATCAGCGCCGTCGGCTTCGAAAAGTCACATCTCCAACAAATTAAGAAAATATTCCTGATTTTCAGCGTTGACACCTGATTGTTAGCAAACGGCTAAAGGTGACGGAGCTGCTGGTGGAGGCTTCAGATCAGGCTTCAGTCTTTACTCCTGGAGATTTTACATTTACTCTGCTTTTATTCGTCTCTCGTGTTAAAATTCAGGTAAATTGAGCCACTTTTTGTTAAATAACACTAATGAATAAAGCTTTTCTGTGTATATTTCTGATTATTAATGACTTTCTGATCCGTTTGTGTTAATTATTTAGGTGTATAAACCTTAAACCACATCACATTTGTCTCATTGTCACTAATATCGCTGCTTTAATTAACATCTCCTGTCTGAAAGGTGAAGGTTTGGTTGTTATTTGATGGTTTAGAAGTTTTCTTATTATAAAAAAGCTTCGACGTGTTTAAAGAGAAGCAGAATTAAGATTAATGTAATAAATAAATCCTTCAGCCTCCTACAGATAAACTGCTCAACTATTAATGGAGGTGATTATGTCCATTATTGATCAACTTGTTGATTTTCTCAATTAATGATTTTGTCTATGAAATGTCAGATAATATATTTGTAATCAGGAGAAGAAGAAGGAGGAGGAGATGAAGAAGAAAAGGAAGAAGAAGAAGAAGAAGAAGAAGAAGAAGAAGAAGAAGAAGAAGAAGAAGAAGAAGAAGAAGAAGAAGAAGAAGAAGAAGAAGAAGAAGAAGAAGAAGAAGAAGAAGAAGAAGAAGAAGAAGAAGAAGAAGAAGAAGAAGAAGAAGAAGAAGAAGAAGAAGAAGAAGAAGGAGAAGAAGCACAAACACACAAACATTAAAAACACATGATATCGACTAGTTTTATATTCTAGGTGGATATTCTATGTTCCTCTATACACCTATGTAGATATTGATGCAGCTACAATAGTCATTGACCACATTAGTGATGTATAGAGTGGATTTATCATTAGTTTAAAGTTATATTTATTGATAAAAACAGTGATTTTCTTTCAAAAATAAGGACATTTCTACGTGAGCCCAAACTTTTGAACAGTATTGTAGTTTAACTCATGAAAATAACGTGTTCTCCAATTTATTTTTCCATGAAACTGCATCTGTGGCTGTAACTTGACTGTTATTTAAAACGTTCACGTGAATTAATGGTCATCACAATTAACTCTGAGGTAAAAGGTCATATTTCATGCTTTTTCCTGGGTTTATTTGAAGTTTTCAAAGTCAAATTCCCTCTATACACCTATGTATAGACCAGATATTAGCAGCTACCACATTAGTGATGTACAGAGTGGATTTGTGATTAGTTCTTTTAGTCCATTTCTTTCAAAAATAAAGACATTTCTAGACTTTTCAGCGTATGAATCCTGAATGATAAAACCCTCCTCGGTGCTGGACCCTCTCAGCTGACGGTGTTTTATTTTTCAGCAGGTGAGAGTTGGACGGACAAACGACGGCGTACAACACGCGGCGTCTCCTCCGTTTCAGCGGCGAGGAGACGGCGTTGTGTTTGTCAGCGGCGATAACAAGACTGTCTGAGAGGCCGGAGGAGGACGGAGGAAGAGAGGAAGAGAAAACGATAGAGAGACGCGGGGAGACAGAGAGAGACAGAGAAAGTGGTGGTAGGTTTTTAAATGGTCCGGAGGGATGCATGTCGAGGAGCAGGAGGAGGAGGAGGAGGAGGAGGAGGAGGAACGAGGGGAGGCTCCCACAGCGACTGCTAGTTGTTATATTGGGGATCTGTTAGTGGATCAATGAAAAAAGAAAGAAAGAAAGAAAGAGAAAGAGGGAGGGAGAGAGGCTATGTGGAAGGATGACAGGCCTCATTACCACCAAACCTCAGACAGTGATGCCTCTGTGTGTGTGTGTGTGTGTGTGTGTGTGTGTGTGTAGTATGTGTACACACACTCTTACATGTATACTGTGTGTATTCCCACACCAGCAAAAGCCTATTTACATGCATGAGTGTGTGTCTTTGCAAGATGCTATCTATGTGTGTGTGTGTGTGTGTGTGTGTGTGTGTGTGTGTGAGTTCCCTGTGGGCCTCTGTAAGAGAAGCAGAGGATGATGGGACAGAGTTGTTTAAAGGTCAGCAGCAAACACATCATCAGACACAGAGAGAGAGAGCTGCCCTGAGAACTAACAGCTAACCGCTAACAGCTAACCGCTAACCTGCAGCTACAGTCGCAAGCCCAGCTAACGTAGATACAACTTTAATCTAACTTTAATACAAGCTCAACTAATCCCAACTTTTTACTACAGCTTCAGTTTTAGTTTTGTAAACCTCCTCATGAAGTTAAAGGAGCCGTTCAGCAGGTTTCCAGGTGTATATTTATATCATGTGCTTCTCCAGGAATATCTCATTGATGTCATTGATGCTCTTCATGCAGCGGTTCAGCCTCCGCCTGAAACAGGCTGTTTTATCTCCTCGTACATAAACTAACTCCGCTAACAGGATTTCACTTCTTTTCTCCTTTTCTTCTGCAAATGTCAACTCCTCAGATCGATCTGTAGACGTTGGAGGTGAATCACTGAAATATGAGAATAGACGGGAACAACGCGTGGAAACACCTTAGCAACCGCCTTAGCAACCACGTCAGCTCGGTAGAAAAAATGTCCGATTTATCAAACAAGAATAAAACAGAATATGTCGTCAATCTAAGTTAAGATAAAATAAAATAATCCTTTAGATGTTTAAAATAATAATCTTTGGATCTGTATAATGTTTCTCATGTTCAAATCTTAATTTCACATTAAATAAATCATCTAAAATCATCATTACAAGTAGAATTGAATATATAACATATACAGTACACTATTCCCTGTTTCATTTAGCATTTTGACCGATAGATGAATAAATGTGTGTTTATATATTTATTATATTTGTACTGTATGTATTCAGAGTTTAGAATATGTTCCTGTATATTAAACCTGTGTATTAATGTGTGTGTGTGTGTGTGTGTGTTTCCTATGTAAATGCAGCCAGTGACAGGCTGTAAAACACAAATAACCTCTTGTCTTGTGGTTGTTTTCCACTGATAGACAGGACTTTAGCAGCTAACTGTTAAAACCTGAAACATCCTCCTCTCATCAGCCATATTGACCCGGCAGCAACGGCGGGGAATCTTTCCCTTCCTCTACAGTGACAATTATCACTCCTTCCTTCTTTCCTCCTCCTCCTCCTCCTCCTCCTCTCTGACTGCAATTAGGGAGAGGAATAATCATATTGACAGGGCTGACAGGTCGGGGCAGGAGAGAGGGAACATGAATAGTCACATGTGTCAAGAGGCAGAGCAGGAGGAGGAGGGGCAGTCAGATATATCACGCTGTCTTATTGTAGCTTTGATATTATGACAATGACACCCAGTCAATTCACATTCAGAATCACCGAGGTCCAATAAATGCCCGGAATTAGTCTGCTGACAATCCTGCACGGACGTATCGACGCCTGCTGTACGGACGGAAGCTAACGCCGCGCCGAGGTACATATCGACAGACATGGAACACGAGGTGTTTCACTGGAGATACTCGCTCCTGATTGGCTGGCAGGTGTCTGTCGGAAAGTCGGACGAGAGTTTTTTGTCGTGCGTTTAGCCGAGCTTAGCACAGAGAGTAGCAGTACAGCTAACTGCTAGCCTAGCTAGCAGCAACCTCAGATTTTTCTCTTGATATCAGGTAAATGGGGCCACTCTTTGAAATCGCTCGGGATAATAACACAACACCAAATCTGCCTTTTCCATGTATATTTATGATTAATAATGACTGTTTCTGATCATTTTGTGTTGGAATTATGTGATAAAATATAATTATTTAGGCCTAACACACCTATGTATGCAAGCTAAGCTAGCACTACACAAAAGCTAGCACCCAGTTATATGGAACAAGCTAAGTTACACAATTTTTTTTTTTTAGGTAAAGTGGGCCACCTCATCAGGTAAAATGGGCCACCTCATCAGGTAAAATGGGCCACCTCATTAGGTAAAATGGGCCACCTCATTAGGTAAAATGGGCCACCTCATCAGGTAAAATGGGCCACCTCATCAGGTAAAATGGGCCACCTCATTAGGTAAAATGGGCCATCTCATCTCAAAAACAGTTTAAGGTCATAAAAACACAACAGTTATATTTCTGATATCATTATATACTGATTTAAAACATCCTTATGAACGTTATATTCTATTTCTGCCAGGTCTGTTGTGTTAAACCTTAAATAATGCACCTTTAAAAAGAAGAAATGCAAATTAATATTTGCTGTTAAACTGTTTTATTTTCTTAATTATAGTGTCTCTTACATTTGCGTTAATTATGGTGGAACCTGTTTGCTTCACAACGCCCATTCATTTTCCAGCAGCCTTTCCCCATTTATATTCAGTCTTACACTAATTTTCTACTCTAAATGGCCATCTCTGTGCGTGTTTGACCATTAACACCTAATTGTGCAGTAATCTGTATTCATTCCTACATTAAAACCCTGTAATTCTTCTCTCACCACACGCATATTTAAAGCCATTTTTCCTCCTTTGTTTCTGTCTTAACTACCCGCGTTTGTCCATTAAAAGCTAATTTTCTGACAGCATCACCACCATCTATATGCATTGCTGCTCTGAAGCCTAATTTTTCTACTTTCTCTGCGCCTCCTCTCCTCTCGGGCTCCATCAGTCGGGGAGGAGCCGGCCGGGGGAAATCGTTAGCGCTCCTTCTCTTTAAATTGGGGAGGTGGACGGCAGGTGAACATCGCATTGATCGCCCTCTCAAGGCCTCGTCCCCCCTCCTCCTCCTCCCTCCATCCTCCTCTCTCTCTCTCTCTAGCATCCCTCACCACCAATTGTCTGGCCTTTACTCCCCCCACCTCCTCCCTCCTCCCTCCTCTCATCAGCGCCAATTGCCAGCCATTTTTCCCTCGCTATCTCTTCCTTCTTCTTTTCTTCGGATGGTAGCGGAGGTCACAAATTTACAAGAGAGAGCGGGCGGAGGGGCGGGCGAGCGAGGGGTTCTGCTGTCTATCTGTCTAACAACCACCATCATGGGGCGGAAAACAGAAATATGAGGGGGGTTAGAGGGGGCCGGGGCAGCAGGGGGTTATGGGACAGGGATGGTGGGCGGCGTGGGAGGGGATCAGAGTAAACATGGTGATGATTTCCCCTGAGTTTCAGTCCTCCGGACCGATGAGGACGGATAGAGACAGAGGGAGAAAAAGGGGGAGACAGAAAGAGAGAGAGACAGAGAGAGAGAGAGAAAGAGAGAGAGGGAGCAGCTGCTGTCCTGTCACCGCCGGCAACCGTAACCGTGGTGACACCTCCTCCTCCTCCCCACAACAAGAGGGAAAAGAGAGAGGGATGCTGCGAGAAAATCGAAATGCTGACACACACACACACACACACCAAACACCCTCAGCAGGCCTCTCGGACACCTCTCATCGTCCAATTAGAGTCCTCGCTGAGAGCGAGCAGGGAGAGGAATTCCTGCCGCACACATTTTCTGTTTGTTTGTCCGAGTCCTGTTTTTTTTTTTTTTTTTCAGATTTCGATCGTTGGATTTCAGTTTGTGACTATGGACGAATATAAAAGTAAAAACTGTGAAGCAGCCGCGGTTTCAGTGAATATCAGAAACATCAAAGTTTTACGGTCACGTCGCAGAAAGTCAAGGATTCACACTCATTTAACTGGAATGTACTGGAACAATGAATTAACAAAAAGTGAATTATTGAATTATTATTGAAGAGAATTAGAATGTGAATGTAAAGTGATGGAATATATATATATATGGAACATATAACAGATTGTTGCACATCCCATCATAAACGGCCTTAATCTTTGTTGCTAAGGTGGTTGCTAAGGTTTTTCCATATTATTATTTCTGCAACATGTGTTTGAGAAGCTGTTACTTGGAGTAAAGACAGAGAAAAGAAGTAAAATCCTGCTGTTATAGTCTTTTTTTTTAGAGGAGGTTCAAGAAGCTGACCAATCAGAACGCAGCGTCTCATCAGGAGGCGGGGCTTAAAGGCAAACAGCCTGTTTCAGACAGAGGCTGAACGGAGGAGCTGTAGAAAGGAGGAGTTTCTAGATGTTCCAGTAGATGCTCCAGAATATAATAAGTATTAGTTATTATTATTAGTTATTATTAAGTTATTATAAGTTACTACCAGTTACTGTAATAATAAGTAGAAGTTAGTTTTACTGTGTATTCTCTGCAGTAGCTGTAGTTGTATTTGTAGTAACAGTAAGAATCATTTTTAGTTAACTCTCCATGTTCTTCTCCTCCTCACCTGTCCTTTTTCTCCTCTCTCTCCCTCTCTCTCTCTCTCTGTCTCTCCCTCTCTCTCTCTCTCTCTCTCCTCGATCTGTCTCTCTTCTCCCTCTGAAACTAATTATCAGTGAAGTCCAGAACGGAGGGAGAAGGGAGGACGGAGGAGACATGAAGAACCAGCGGAGGAACCAGAGGAGGAGGAAAAAAAGATGCTAAAAGTAGAAAAAAACACACCGAATCCATAGATTTGAGGAGATTTGAGCTCTGGTTACATTTAATGTGTAATTTAATGTGTAAACAGCAGAGTAGAAACTGTTTAATTCCTGGAGTTCAACTTCAAACCATCAAAATGATTAAAACATACGTTGAGTTTCTACCTGGAGTCAGATTCAGGATATTTAGAACTAGAATTATCTAGAAATTTTAATTGTGATTAATCTCATTATTATGTGTATAATGCACTTTTAAAGGGGCCGTAACATTTGTTGTGTAAATACTTTTAACATCATAAATATTTAGTGTAAATCTCAACTTGTAGAATGTAATGAAAGTTTATCCAGCACTTCATTTATTTTCTGTTCCCAAAGTAAAAGCTGATTAATTAATTACTGAGTTAATTTGCTCCTCTCTTATTAATGAACATTATCTCATTCTCTGCTGCTCAATCTAAACAATAACAAAAGACGAGGAATTATAATCTCTACAAGTAAAAAACACTGAAAAACAGTTTCACATTGAAAAAGAAGACGTTTGAATCAGAAGGATTAACGTTAAATAATCCTTAAAAGTCCATTTTATCACAATTTTGTGTGATGTCCAATGGTGTAACCAAAAAACAAAGCTAAATATTAAATATAAAATCCACCTAGAATATAAAACTAGTTGATATCATGTGTTTTTAGAGAGTTAAACTATCTGCTACCAAGTGTTTCAGGGTTACATCACATCACATGAACTGTGTGAACTAACAAACTAATGTTTCTGTCGCAGCAGTAAAGTTTGATGTTTGCTGGACTGAGTTTAGTCTTTATCTGTGAACGTGTGGGAAAGTATTTCATGTGTAAGACTGAAGCAGACGAGGAGAATATACCAGAATATACCAGAATATCCCAGAATATACCGGAATATACCAGAATATACCGGAATATACCAGAATATCCCAGAATATACCAGAATATACCAGAATATATCAGAATATACCAGAATATATCAGAATATCCCAGAATATATCAGAATATACCAGAATATATCAGAATATACCAGAATATACCAGAATATATCAGAATATACCAGAATATACCAGAATATACCAGAATATATCAGAATATCCCAGAATATATCAGAATATACCGGAATATACCAGAATATCCCAGAATATACCAGAATATACCAGAATATATCAGAATATCCCAGAATATATCAGAATATACCAGAATATACCAGAATATACCAGAATATATCAGAATATACCAGAATATACCAGAATATATCAGAATATATCAGAATATATCAGAATATACCAGAATATACCAGAATATATCAGAATATATCAGAATATATCAGAATATACCAGAATATATCAGAATATACCAGAATATACCAGAATATACCAGAATATCCCAGAATATCCCAGAATATACCAGAATATACCAGAATATATCAGAATATCCCAGAATATACCAGAATATCCCAGAATATACCAGAATATATCAGAATATATCAGAATATACCAGAATATACCAGAATATATCAGAATATACCAGAATATCCCAGAATATACCAGAATATACCAGAATATATCAGAATATACCAGAATATACCAGAATATCCCAGAATATACCAGAATATCCCAGAATATACCAGAATATATCAGAATATACCAGAACATACCAGAATATACCAGAATATACCAGAATATATCAGAATATCCCAGAATATCCCAGAATATCCCAGAATATACCAGAATATATCAGAATATATCAGAATATACCAGAATATATCAGAATATACCAGAATATCCCAGAATATACCAGAATATACCAGAATATATCAGAATATACCAGAATATACCAGAATATCCCAGAATATACCAGAATATCCCAGAATATACCAGAATATATCAGAATATACCAGAACATACCAGAATATACCAGAATATACCAGAATATATCAGAATATATCAGAATATACCAGAATATACCAGAATATACCAGAATATACCAGAATATACCAGAATATCCCAGAATATCCCAGAATATCCCAGAATATCCCAGAATATCCCAGAATATATCAGAATATCCCAGAATACACCAGAATATCCCAGAATATATCAGAATATACCAGAATATACCAGAATATATCAGAATATACCAGAATATATCAGAATATACCAGAATATACCAGAATATACCAGAATATCCCAGAATATATCAGAATATCCCAGAATACACCAGAATATCCCAGAATATCCCAGAATATCCCAGAATATATCAGAATATCCCAGAATACACCAGAATATCCCAGAATATACCAGAATATCCCAGAATATCCCAGAATATCCCAGAATATATCAGAATATCCCAGAATACACCAGAATATCCCAGAATATACCAGAATATCCCAGAATACACCAGAATACACCAGAATATCCCAGAATATACCAGAATATCCCAGAATACACCAGAATATCCCAGAATACCCCAGAATATCCCAGAATATCCCAGAATACCCCGTGCCCTCCTCCTCAGGCTGTTTTGTTGTCAGTAAACAGCTGATCAGCCGCTGCAGCAGATCGATGACATTATGCAAAACGAGAAAAAATATATAAAGAGGAGTGTTGGCGAGGAGGAGGAGGGCCGGTGAGAGGAAATCGATGGACGCGCCGCTTAAACTCTGACGCCTTTTCATTTGTGTGCAGTTAATGTTGTGTTTGCAAGTCCGGTGTCAACAAACATGCAAATAACCATGGAAACGCTCTGGCTGTTTCTGCCATGAAGAAGCTTCATATTCCAGCGATAAAGAGGCTCGTTAGTTTGTTAAAACGCTTCTTTTTACTGCAGTTGTGACATTTCTGCACGATCCTGTTGTGACAGTTTAGGAGTTTCAGTCTTTAACACTGATACCACTACTACACCAAACCTCCTGGCTCCGTTTGGGGTTTTTAACGTTACTGGCCGAGTGCTGACTTTAAATCGTTCTTATTTGGCTCCAAAAACAGTGATTCAGTTTTATCTTTGTTTAATTAAAGAAAGTTCCGGTGCATCCAATCATAGTTCAATGCACCTACTCAGCGTTTGTACGGGATTATTGTCTCCTGATATCTGCATAATTATGGTAATTTTGTTGTTTTTAAATTTCTGAACCAGTGGAAAAGGCCCCAGAATGGAGCCTTGGGGAACTCCACGGGTCATGTTTTACTTTTACTTTTTATAGGATGTCTTATTTCCTGCTAAGTTGCATCCTTGCAGTTATCTTTTACTTCTCGAGACTTCTTTTTATTTGCAGATTATATTTATATTCTGTTTTTTAAACAAAACAACCTACCTGAGTGTTTTCATACCTGCACTTTTTGTAGTCTTGTAGTCATCGCTCCTGGTTTAATGTTGAAGATGTCTGTGAAGGAGACAGAAGAATATAATAAATGCTGTTGGAACTCCACTTTCATAAGACAAAATTACATTGCGTGATTTATATACATATATATGTTTCCACCTATAAATGTGTTGCAGGAAGACGTCTTTAAATATTCTTTACAGCATCTGCTGCAGAATCCGTGTTTCAGTAACACTGAGGCTGTTTTTTATTTAATAGGAACTTATCCTTTAATATCTAGATGTTGATTGATGCTGGATTGTAGATTTAAAGATGAACTCTTCACGTTGTCTCAGCTTTTTGTTTCCGAGACGATGCGCTTGTTAAAACTGAAACCACCTACAGAGAGAGAGAGAGAGAGAGAGAGGTTTATTTAAGATGATGGAACTCTCTCTCTCTCTGTGAGGATGGATGGATTTTTCGTCCTCCTCCATCTCTCTTATTGTTTTCACACACCAGTAGGATGAAATGCTCCACTGAATGGCCTTAACACCCCGCGGACTCCTATGTGTGTGTGTGTGTGTGTGTGTGTGTGTGATCTGTACTCACACTAGGAGGTCTGAAGATCAAACACACACACACACACTTTAATGTACTCACTTTACACTCACTCGCGCTTTATTGGCATGATTGTTAAACAGAAACAGAATATTGTGAAAACACACACACACACACACACACACACAGTGATAAATGCAGTGCTGGCAGCAGATCAATGCTGCCAAACTTTGGTTGAGCAAACAGCGATCCATAAAGAAGACTAACACTTGTTTTTTTCTCTCTCTCTCTTTGTCTTTTTCAATACTCAGATTGTCTTTCAATCACTCGTTCGTTATGTTTTAAACCTTCATCTTTTCCTCCCCAGACTCGGTTTTAATTGGTTTTATTTATGCCCTCTTCCCGCAGCTTTAACTTCTCTTTTTTCATCCCTGATCCGTCCATTTTTCTCATTCTTCTCCTTCGCTATCTCTCCGTTTGTGTTTGGACTGGACAGAGACATAAAAGTGTGAATTCACCACGATTAGACATGAATTATAGAAGTTAAGGAGGTTAACAGAAGCTGGTAAATCTGCTTCTGACTAAAAACTACAAACAGATGAATGAATGAATAAATGTCTTTATTGTCAAAGTACAATGGAATCAAATAGAATGTTAATAATGTTGCAGGAAATGATGTTTGAGCTTCATATTAAACCTCCTCCTTCTCCTTTTTTCTCTAACTTCCATCATCCGTCGCTTTCTAAATAGTTTTTCCTTTAATTTTCTGCTTTGATGAGTCCGTCGTCTTCTTCTCCTTCATCCTGATGATCTCTCCATTCTCTCCTCTCATCTTCACCTCTTTTTTATAGATTAGTTGTCCTCAACGATCATGTCATCTTCATTTTTTTACTCATTTCATTCTCTTTCATCTTCTTCTGTTCATCTTCTTCCCTCGTCTCGTCTTTTCACCTCTTCTTTCTGTTTTCTCCCTTTCTCTTCTTCCTCTTTCCACAACTTTTTAAACTCCGTCCTCTTCTTTCTTTATCTCCTTCCTCCCATCATCTTCTTCCCTCCCTATTAACCTTCCCTCTACTTTTCCTCCTCCTTTTTCTCTTTTTCGACCAGTCTTCTTCTCTTCTCATCTCAGCCGTTTGTTGTCCTTCATCCTTTTTTTCCCACTCTCTCTCCTTCCGTTTTCCTTTCATCACCTCCTCGTTTCCTCCTCCTCCTCCTCCCTTGCGTCCGTCAGATATTGTTTAAAAAGCGGAGCTGCAGTTTGATGGTTAAAACGCTGGCAAATCGATACCTTCACACATGACAGAACGCCGGCAGACGACAGGATGGAGGGCGAGCGAGGCCGAGACGAACAGAGAGAGCGAGGGAGGAGGAGGAGGAGGAAAAAATAACAAGCGGGTGTCTCCTGACAACGAGGAGGCCCTTATTTCCAGCGGCTGAGATGGATGGAGAGCAGAGGGAGGAGTGTCTCCATCCTTCCCTCTTTACTTTATCTTTATTCCTCTTGTCGCCTCTTCATCTTCTCCTCTGTTCTTCACTCTCTTCTCTTTTTTTGTCATTTTCTTCTCGTCGTTCACGCGATTTTTCTCTTTTCTTAAACGGCTCAGTGACAAATAATGTTTGTCAAGATGAGAAAGTCAAAGAAATGTTTAAATCCAGTTTTATTCATCATTCATCAGGTCTATGAATCAACAACGTGTGTTCATGTTGGTTCCTTCTTATTTAAAAGTCCATTTGTTTTGTGCATGAAATAATAATAACTTTAAATATGACAAAACTGTCACATGGTGGAACCATAAAACGTAGGTAGCAGATAGTTTAACTCTCTTAGAAAGGTTTAAAGATATTAAAACATGTGTTATCAACTAGTTTTATATTCTAGGTGGATTATATATTTAGAATCTATCATTGTTTTCCGGTTAAAAACACAACATTTAAAACAACATTTATCTTGTCAAGAAGTGTAAATCCTACAGACGTAGTTATATCAGCACCTACAGCAGCAGCAGCTTTAGTTCCAGTGTAAAGCTCCGTATCACGGCTCCTCCTCCTGTTGCTTCCCAGCGCTTTAGTTACGATTCAAAGCTCCGTTGTCCCGTCTCTTCCTGCACTAAGTATTATAACGTCTAAAACCACATGCTAACACGTTAGCGGGTTAAGCTGCTACTTCATTCCTCATGCTAATACTGATTTTATTCCAAGATGCGTTCAAAGACCCTTAGGAAATCCCAGCACTATCACCTCACATCCCAGCTTTCAGCATAAATTTCAGCCTTTTTCTTACAATAACTGTATTTGCATGTCTCTCCTTTATCTCAGTGTATGTCCATGTTTTACCCAACGTACAATTAGTCTGTTTATGGTATTTAACAGTCCAACACACCCTCATTTAAACATGAAAACTCTACTTAATACAGACTTCTGAGGACCTATAGATTAAACTACACGTGTCTAAGGTCATAAAAACACAACAATTCTTCTTCTGATTGAATTATAAACTAATTAGAACATATTTATAAATATTATATTCCATTTATGTTGAGTCTAGTTCTGCTAGTTGCTGCTAAATGTGAGTTATTACATGATATTTAACATATTGTGTTTTCAGCATCAGATTCTGTGTTTCGTGTAGAGGTTTAAAAAAACTAACTCTGAAAAGCTAATTTGTCTATTTATGGTATTTAACAATAAAAATCTAGTTAACCTTCCACTTTTCTATAGGAATACAGACTTCCTGTGTGCACTACACTAGTGATAATAATAATACATTTTGTTTGTGAGCATCTTTCAGGTCGTAAAAATGACTATCTGATGGATATTTGGACATTTCCTTCTTAAAAATTACCCAAATGTATTAATCTATTAATAAAATAGATGGAGAGTGAAACAACAACACTGACAGTCACTAATTAATCAAAATAAAAATATATCAACTAATACACTGTTGAACTTACAGAGAAGGAGAACGAGGCTTCAAATAAAGACAAAAGAAGCAGGTAGAGATGGAGAGATGAAAAATAGAAAACGAAAAGGAACAGAGAGGGAGGGAGCTGATTAACCCTTTCACCAGCCGTTTGACAAATGAACAAAATCAACAGGAGCCACACTGCATCTATCTACCACACACACACACACACACACACATACACACACAGGGGGCCCAGAAATAACTAGTTTCTGCTAATAAACCCAACTAGCATGCCAGGACACATTACTCTGTCATAGGCCACACACACACACATCCATCTTTCCACAGAGAGAGGGTGGGGGGGTGATGGGGACATTTGTTAAGGATGCGGTCCATTCAATAGCAGTCATAGACCACCGCCGTCACTTTAAAGCCTCATCCATCTCCACCGCTCCGCCTTCATTTTTCACCGAAAAAAAGAGAGAAAAAAAAAAAGAAAGAAGCTTCCGTGAGGAAATATGACTCCCAATTTTTATCGTTTGATCATTTGTAAAAAGGCTCGAAGCAGAGCGAGTCCGGCCGTTTCTCCGTATAAATCATAACGGCCGCGAGGCGTCGATAACCCGCCGCCGGCCGGCGGATCCGGAGCCCGCGGAGCGAGGAGGCCAATCACAGGTCAGGGAGACGTCTCAGCGACTAATCCATCCTGCTTGTTAGCTGCAGAATCACATTCATGTTCACAATTTACATGGTCAGACAGGACTTCTGCAGCATCTATCAGCTGGTGAAGAATTAAATGACCTGGTTCAAATCATGACAAATGGTTGTTTATGTGCAGTAAGTAGCAAAGATGCTTATATTAAAAGGAAAAGATGCAACGTTATTAAACTTAAAAAGCATCCTGTTATTTATATAGAGTGATCTCAGGTAAATGGGGCCACTTTTTAGTAAATCACTTGGGACAATAACACAAGAACAAATGTGTCTTTTCCATATATATTTATGATTAATAATGACTGTTTCTAATCATTTGGTGTTGGAATTATGTGATAAAATATTATTATTTAGGCCCTATAAATCTTTAAATATCCACTATGCCATTTCTTTTTTGCATGAGTGGTTTCAGGTAAAAGGGGCCAAAGGAAAATTCTAATTCACACTTAATTCATCATTAGTTTTAATTGCTTAGAACTCATATTGCTGCTATTAAAACAAGAACAGATCAGTTATGTGTTGTACACACACACGCTAACACACCTATGTATACAAGCTAAGCTAACGCTACACAAAAGCTAGCACCCAGTCATATGGAACAAGCTAAGTTACACAAACACAGTAAAAGTAGTGACTACTTTGAGTTGAACTAATTTCACATGACAATCAACAAACTGTCCATGTTTTAGTTGAATTAAATGTCATGTGGCCCATTTTATCTTAGGGGGTTAAGGTAAATGGGGCCACCAAGATAAACATCACTTTTCCATAAAAATATGTTAATATATCAAACTAACAGCATTATTTCTGATGGATGCCATCAACACAGATATTATGAATAGAATAGATTTATCATCTTATAATAGTTTAGTTATATTTATCTATTAGTTATATTTATTTATTATGTTTATAATTTACAGATTAAACCTGAAATGAACCGTTTTACCTGATATCATCCTACTGTTATAATGTCAGATGAATGTATAGAAACGGCAAATTAAAGTTTTGTCACTTAGTTTTCAGGTCAGAAGAGACATACAACTACTAAAACTAACTAAATAAATGACTTTTAATGAGGCAAATTCATTCTTTTAGACTTCTAGGTGTTGTTTTGATAATCTACTCAAGCTTTTCCAACTTTTTTTGTTGATTTTCTGTAGAAGTTTTCTTTTTTATTCTGAAAAATAAAAAATAAATCATGTGTCTCTTTTAAAGCTGTGACAAAAACAGCGACCGGGAGCTGAAGCGGTTTCCTAAAAGGAGCTGATTGGCTGCTGGTTTGGCGGCGTGACCCTGACAATCACGTATAAAATAAGGAGCAGTAAAGTCCTGCAGGTTCACGGAGGTTCAGATGTTTTCTGTTGTTTTTCCTGCTGGTTTTCTACTGAGATCTGGACACATCCATCACTGCTCACACTCACAGCTCGACTAACGCTGGCAATCTGCGGCTAACACGGCTTCACACCACAAGGTCAATTAGCCTGACCCGGCTAATTACACAGCCCCTCACACACACACACACACACACACACACACACACAGGCTCAGGTCCATTAGCGGTGTGTGAGTTTGGTCCAAATGAAGACCAATGACCGAGCAGCTTAAACCTGCTGCTTCTAATGAGGAAACACAGGAAATAAAACAAGGCTAAATGATGATACAACTCTCCATCAACTGGAGTGTGTGTGTGTGTGTGTGTGTGTGTGTGTGTGTGTGTGTGTGTGTGTGTGTGTGTGCGTGTGTGTGTGTGTTTCCCTCGGAAAAAAAAAAAGCACTCAGCAAATCTCCCCAGTTCACCTCTGCAAATTAAAATGTGTGAATCGTCTCGTATCGTCGTGTTGTTCCTTCACAGCAGAATTTGTTGTTGTTTAGATCGTCAGCCGGACGCTACTGAGCATGCTCAGTGACGCTGCAGCATGGGTGTATTATAAACCTGGATATAGTACTTTCTCCCAGTGGTCACTCGTGGTACTGCAACAAAAAAATCAATCAAGACCCAAAAATAATTTCTCCCATAGACGTCAAAATTAAAAGAGAAGTCTGTAAAAGTGTCTCCAGGACACTGTCAGTTATACCCTGTTAATTACTGGTCTTTGGATTCTAGATTTTTAAGTCAGGAACTAACATTAAAATGAATGGCGGCCATTTTTCAGTCCAGTATCCAGTTCTATAATACATCCATGATCTGGAGCTAATGGAGTTGTTGTGCTTCTACTGTCCAGAGACTCAAATCATGATCTGTGTTTTTAATCTTTGCAGCCATCTTTGTTACACATAACACTTTTTATTAGATGAGTTCATTGTTGGTTTGGATCCACATATAAATATATTTAACCCATTTAAGCCAAAGTTCAAAGTTTGAAGCTTATTATGCATATAATTATCAGTCAAACATAGTCTCAGGATAGTTTCATGCTCCTCCAGTAGGTTGTATAAACTAGGAATTTTACATATTGTTTGCATTAATTTGCATATTGTTGCCATATAAACAAATCTATTTTAGCATAATAGAAAAAAAATTATAGCAATGTCCCAAATTCTGAATAAAAGACAAACTTCAGTTATGAGACAGTGATGCTCACATGTTAAATGTCCGCAATCGGCAATAGGGATATCCTGGTCATGTGACCTCATAATATGTCCTTCAAAATAAAAGCCCCCTTTTCATGCCTTACTCTAAAAACATAGATTTTCTATCACAGCTTTTCAGATAAATGAAGATAAAGTGATTGTTGCCATGTAGCAACACAACTTAAAGGGTTAATGACTAGAAAATATAGTTGTTGCTTGCACAAATAAACAAAAACCTATTTATCTCAGGTACAACACGATGTTTTAGAGTAGAAAACGACAGTCAGACATTCAGCAGCTGTAGTCGCTGGAATTAAATGAGTTCATGTTGAGTCCATCACACACAGCAGAGCTGTCGCTTTATGTTTTCACGTTTTAACCACGGCTCCAACTTTGGGAAAAATGTAATAGTTTGAGAACTTGTTGTGCTGATTGAATCATTAATCCTGTTAGAAAATATCTGCCTCTAATGTACAAGTGGGGATAAAATGCTGCTGTGTTGTAGAAGGTAACTACGAACCACAATAAACCTAAAACAGGAGGAATAGAGACGTAAAGTTTATAGAAAAAACAGAGTTTATATCATCTCCTCACATTCTAACAAACGTGTCTGACGGAAACAACACAAGATAAATAATTCAGGAGAAAAGAGTAAATCACTGCAATGAAAGTAAAAAAGAAAATATAATACATGTTGATCCAGGATATTAGCAAGAGAGCATTTTTACACACACACACACACACACACACACACACACACACACACACACACACACACACACACACACACACACACACACACACACACACACACACACACACACACACACACACACACACACACACACACACACACACACACACACACACACACACACACACACACACACACACACACAGCTTCCAGAAAGTGAAGGGAATCCAGAGAAGGAGGGAAGGAATTATTTTTCTTTATTAAGTGAGCTGCTTTCCTCCGGGACGACAAACACAACACACATTAATCTAACCTGCTACTGCTGTGTGTGTGTGTGTGTGTGTGTGTGTGTGTATGAGACACAGCGAGTCTCAGGAGTTTCGGCTGCTGTAGAAACAGTGTATTGACTCTGCTCAGCCCAAAGACTAATTACTCAGAGTGACGTGGCTGCACACACACACACACACACACACACACACACACACACACACACACACACACACACACACACACACACTGACACACACACACGCCAGTCAACAGGTGTGTCAGACAGTGAGGTGTGAAAACATAACAGCAGAGAAAAGTAGGCAGGAGTTAATTAGAGTGAGTTACAAACCAGTGTGTGTGTGTGTGTGTGTGTGTGTGTGTGTGTGTGTGTGTGTGTGTGTTTATGTGTGTGTGTATATGAAGGACCATACGCTTCAAAATGCATTCACACCTTCAACTGAGTGTGTCGCTGGTTTAAGCAGCATTTAACATGTAATGTATATTCTCCATTGACTTATAATGGTTCCATTGACTTTTAATGGTCCCATTGACTTTTAATGGTCCCATTGGCTTATAATGGTCCTGTTCATACGTGTGTTCACGTGTGATGATGCTGCATCACATGACGTGTCTACACATGACATTTATGTGTTTTTTTGCAAATACACACATGAAGATAATTGAACATTTTTATCTGCAGAAATGATGATTAATGATTGAACAACAACCCAGAAACAGCCCAGAAAGACACTTATAATCATACTATATAACAATTATATGTATTATAATGGTATTTATGGTGCAGAATTACAGAAAGGAATAAGTCCAGTACCTCGGACTGTCCCAGTCAGACCAGAATGACCATCAGACCATGTGGAATTTACTGACACTCCCTAAACGCCTCACATGCAGATTATTGGTGGACGCTGCAATTTACTGACACTCCCTAAACGCCTCACATGCAGATTATTGGTGGACGCTGCAATTTACTGACACTCCCTAAACGCCTCACATGCAGACGTATCCCCTTAAATAACATATTCACCTGTTTTTGCCTGTTTTTTCTCTTGTGCCTGTTTCTTTCTTTCTTTTAACAGACTTTTTTGGCCAGTTTTTTTGTTTTTTTGTATAAACTAGACTTAATTCAACTCCAACATGTATACATGAATTTAAAAAAGATGATAAATGGATTAAAGTAGAAGTAATATCAGCCTGTTACAGACAGAGGCTGAACTGAACTGAATAAGGAGATTTAATTTCAGCAGAATTGAACATGCTTTAAGTTTAATGTGAATGTAAATACATTCTACTTAAATATGTGGAATATTTAATTCTGTGTTTTTGTTGTGCAAAGTTTTTAATGTATTTATCAGTGTGTGTTTAATCGCGCAGGTTGTGTGTGTGTGTTTTGAACAAAGAGCTGTTGGCTTCAGTGACCCTGAATATCAATACAAGCTGAACATGTGGTTACTGCTGCCGATCAATACACACACACACACACACACGATGGGGTTCCTTTTGTATCAAATTAATCAGACACACACACATTAATAGGTGTGTTCATGCATGATTAACTTAGTAAATGTCGTCATGTGTGTGTTGTTGTATTTCATGTGTAACAAGAAGCTGCGTTACACAACTACAACATGAGCAGGTCTGTCTGCTACTGTTTGATAAATGTTGTTCAGTGTTCACACACACACACACACGTGTGTTTTCAGATTCTGATGCTACACAGTGGATCTTCATGGACCCTGAACGCATCACGCAGTTATCATTTTAATTGTAGCAGCCTGCTGGGAATACAAAAGAAGAAGAAGCTGATGAAGAAAGCTGACTGTTAAAGATGATCTAGTCCAGTTCTAGTTCAGTTGACAATGCACAAAAAAGTCTTGGTATTTATTTTAAATCTGTTAATAGTTAATTAGTACAGAGCCCCTCTGGTGACATTTAATTAAATAATAATAATAATAATAATGCGTGGCCAGGAGATAGTTATTGTTTTGTTGCTGTAGTTCAGTAAACATGGTGCAGGTGACTATCAAACAACATAATAAACCACTGAGAGGTTAATAATGGACGAGGCTGAAGGATTCTATAGTCGCCTAATGGAGAAGATCCAAAGATGTAGGTCTATGTTTTTATTATAAAACATGGCAGTAATTAGTCCATATTTAACTGGTAAACTGCATCATAAATAGTGATCTAATTAAAACAAACAGTAGTAGCTCTCAGATTCTCCTCATTCACAAAAACACACAAATAATTAATGATAATTAATGATTATTCTAGTGATGCACCTGTATGTGACAGGTAAAAAAAGACATGAATGGAAAAATCAAACACGTATTAATTAACTAACACACTATTAAAAAAGTAAAAGTCACAGCTGAAGAGCTGAGAAGAGATAAAACTATAGTTTTAGCCGTTTTATTGCTGACTTTTTCTTTTTTTCTATTCTCTTATTTGATTTAATAAATCAGTGAAGTACAGATTTGACTCTTGACTCTCAGATTTATTTTATTTCATGTTACATGCTCCATTACTGTCCTCATTCTTGTCTTTTTCTTCATTTTCATCTGTCCTTTTCCTCCTCCTCGATTCTTTATTTTACCTCCTTCACAAGTTTCTTTCTCTAGAAATTAACATTCACACACACACTCTTATGGTGTGTGTGTGTGTGTGTGTGTGTGTCCTATATAATAACTGTCCTCCAAACATGCAGAAAAAGATATAATTGACAATGTGGAAATACGGGAGAATATTTTTGCAACTCAGCAATTCAGCAACTATGTTTTATGTTGGTTTTTTACTTTGCAATTCACTGGACATAATTAGTTGAAGATAAAAGCTAGTGGAACACAATCTGGACAGGAAGTGACGTCATGAACGTGTCGGCTAAGAGCTGGTTCTCCAAACTGAGAGAAAGAGTTGGTGGAGAAAAAAAAGAACCAGGGAAAATGAACCAAAAGTAGAGAAAGAGGTGAAATGACCAAAAGTAGAAGAAGAACAGAACAAGAGGAGAAGAAGAAAAGAATAAAATGAACCCAAGTAGATAAAGGGAAGGAACAAGAGGAGCGCACACACACACACACACACACACACACACACACACACACACACACACACACACACACACACACTGACTGAAACAGTGATGGATTTCAGTTATTAGCCAATCAGAAAGATGGATGGTGCCGCGCTCCGTCCAATCAACATCATCATCTAGATCCAGTTAGCAGATAGCGCCTCGCCGCTAATCAACTTATTAAAGTTCCTGATAATATCGCAGCAGAATAATCTCACACACACACACACACACACACACACACACACACACACACACACACACACACACTGACCGAGGAGTCGGGAGTCGATAAAATCACTTGAGGCGAGGCCAAGCGCAGAGGTAAGTAATGACGCTGGAGGTCATTAATATTATTTAACACCTGCAGGCACAAACACTAATGAAGAAGAAAAACTGGACCGACCCGTTCCTGCTGCCTCGTCGTGGAGGGAGAGAAAGAAAAAGAGAAAGAAAGAGAAAGAGAGGAAACACAACACACCTCAAACAAACAGATAAACAAATAAATAAAAATAACCTCCTTTATTTGATGTTTTGGGCTCTAAAAGTGTTATTTTTAGAAGTAAAGTTACAGCTCGTGATGCTAGCGTCACTTCCTGTCGTACGTTAACGTCGCCGCCATCTTGGTACAGGGACTTTCCATAAACTCTCAGAAGTCTGGAGTGATTTTATGGGCCGTAGTTGGTGAGTTGTGTTTTTTCAGAGAAACTCTGCTCCTTCTGTTCATGTCCTGAGTCTCTACTGAAGATGATTCCCAGTTTTAAACTACTTATTGATCTCATATTGGTCCTCAGTTCAGCTTCTGTCTGAATCAGCTATGATTCCTTTTATTCTAACATTAACATGCAGCTGAGGGGAAACGTTAGTTTATCTCGTGTCTGTCGGCGGAGTTTAATGGGAACAGATCAGCGGCTGCAGCAGTAAACAGGAAAAACGCATTTCTTCTCATTAAAGCTACTCCTGATTGAGCATCAATTCCTGTTCGATGTGTCCCGTCTTCCTGCAGCAGTTTGAGCTGCTTTCAAAGTGGTTTTTAAAGTCTGAATCGAACCCTGATGTTTACGACATCCAGCTGAGCTTTAATATGTAGATGTTAATATTTATATTCTGTCAATGCTAATAACTTTTGTGCTAAAATGAATCAGAGCCATTCATATTAATCAGGGACAAACTAAACTAACTTAAAAAGATCCATTGTGTAATTGGAGAAATTAAACAACAATTAATTGCTTAATCCAGAAAAGTTGTCAGATTATTTGTCTCTTAAATATTTAGTACCAAAATACTAAAAACTCAGGATGATATCAGGTAAAATGAGCCGTTTCAGGTTCCTCTGGAAATTAGAGCCAATGATACAACGGATGTAAAGTGTTGATATAACTGTAGTTGACTAGTAACAGGTGATTGGATTATGGTTTCTATGGTGATTTGATTAATTTATGGTTTCTATGGTGATGAGACAATACTTCAAATCTAGACTGAACCAGAAATGTTCATGTTAAGTACCTGGTATGATAAATATAACTAAACTATTATAAGATGATAAATCTATTCTATTCATGATATCTGTGTTGATGGCATCCATCAGAAATAATGCTGTTAGTTTGATATATTAACATATTTTTTTAGAAAAGTGATGTTTATTTTGGTGGCCCCATTTACCTTAACCCCCTAAGATAAAATGGGCCACATGACATTTAATTCAACTAAAACATGGACAGTTTGTTGATTGTCATGTGAAATTAGTTCAACTCAAAGTAGTCACTACTTTTACTGTGTTTGTGTAACTTAGCTTGTTCCATATGACTGGGTGCTAGCTTTGTGTAGCGTTAGCTTAGCTTGAATACATAGGTGTGTTAGCATGTGTGTGTACAACACAAAAAAAGTTACGTGGTTCTAAGTAATTGTGTAACAATAAAACTAATGATTAATTTTGAATTAGATTTTCCTTTTGGCCCATTTTACCTGATAAGGTGGCCCATTTTACCTGAAACCACTCATGCATAAATGAAATTGGCACAAATAATTGACCTAAATAATTATATTTTATCACATAATTCCAACAGAAAATGATCAGAAACAGTCATTATTAATCATATATATACATGGAAAAGACAGATTTGGTGTTGTGTTATTGTCCCAAGTGATTTACCAAAAAGTGGCCCCTTTTACCTGATGTTACCCTATATTATAAAACAAGGACTGTACTATTTTAACAGCTAGTCATGATATATTGTGCTGTAGAGGTTTGGTATCAGGTCGGTGGAGGATAAAGAGGTTTGGAGTGACAGCTGCAGCCCGACTGACACACATCACAGGAGGAAAATGGCTGTCACATTACTGTCACACACCTAGACCTGTGTGTGTGTGTGTGTGTGTGTGTGTGTTGGGGGTCAGGGTCCTGGCGTGACCCCGGCAGTGGATCGATATCCAGGCCATCCCAGCTGACAGATGGCAGACCTGGACCTGACCGTCACACAAACGTCACGTCAGCGTCACGCTTGTTTCTACGACGACGGAGACGCCGCCGACATCAGGACCAGCTGATCCGTGTGTTTTAGAGCAACGAGAGGCTTTTTGATTAAATATTGGATCATTTGAAATGAAG